>UCOL01002018.1:0-29368 GCA_900474335.1 Ormyrus nitidulus
GTGTGTGTGTGTGTGTGTGTGTACGCCTGGATCTCAGCTTCTACTGGACGGATTTTCACTGTTCACGGCTCATTTTTTTGTATTTTTTTTTTGCGATGGTGGCAAAAAATCTTTTTTTGTTTTGCTTATTAAAGAGAATTTTAAAGAGCATAAAAATATCTATATAACTTCAAACAAAAAAAATTGCTATATGGTTCTTTTATTTTTTACAAAAACGTATTGTTTTAAAAAAGCTTATAACTCTTAAATTAAATTATCAATTGCTCTGAAAAAAATGTTGGTAATTAAAAATATTTTTATAATTTTTAAAATTTAAATAATATTTAAAATTTAAATAATTTTTAAAATTTAAATAGCTATAATTTTTAAAATTTTCAAGACATGTTGTCAACTAGTTTTTGGGTAAAAAGCTGAAAACTAAAAAAATGAGTTTTCTATAATACAGGAAGGCAGTGACGAAGACTTATGCGAACCCATAAATTGTGGCCACGTCAATATGTTCCGACAGAACCTGAAGCTAGCGTCCGTCATGTTGAACTGCAAGGATGTCAACGCCAGGAACAAAGCAGGAGAGACCGCCTTGCACATAGCCGCCGGCGCCGGGCAGCTCGAGACCGTTGAGCTCTTGCTGAAGCACGGAGCGAATGTCAACGCCGAGACGAACTTGAAGCTCACGGCTCTGCACATCGCGGTGAGGAACGGCAACGCAAAGCTTGCTAAATTCTTAACTCTGTGTTACTCGAAGATAGAGTCAACTGATAATCCAGGAAACACTCAGTTGTGCGATGCGGTGAACAGCGGCAACCTCAAAATCGTCAAAATTTTGCTCAATGCCGAGGCCGATCCCAACATCCGCAACAACGACGGCAACCCACCGTTTTTCTTAGCCTTAGAATGGGCAAGGAGGAAATAGTTTTGGCGTTAATGAAGTACGGTGCAAAGCTTAGGCAAAAAACCGTGAAGCGCGAGGGTGCAATGCACCTGGCATGCCGTTATTGCAACTACAAAATAATACATAGACTCAGAAGGAGTAAGTTAAGCGTCCACTCCGCGTTACGTCGGACGATTCCAGAATCGATTGGTTGAACGGTCATCATTTTTATTAAACCGAGAAACGAGTATCTAGCACAACATTTTATTGTCAACCGAGGAATTTAAATGCGAAAACAATAAAGACGATTTTTTTATTCCGCAGCCATCTGACTTTATTTCTCCCTAAAAAAACTTCCCAACCGACGCGGTGGATAAACATTCCCAGAGATACTTTTCAAAACCCGCATCGGCCCCTACCAATCACCCGGCCCATTCAATCCGCACTCGATGTCCCGGGGCAAAAGTTTCTCAGCAGCTCGGTCCAGCAGCGAGCATCAACCGCGCTTTCGCAGGAGCGTCCACTCTTTGGGGCGCTTTTTCTCTTAATTAGACAGCTCGGCGTGCGCAATCAATTAATCGGCCGCGGCTGCATGCTGCCTACGGGAAAGACTCGCCGCGGCGAGACAAAGGGGCGGCGCGTGCGGCTCTTTGTCGTGCGCTAATGAGCGTCGGGGGATGAAAATCGCCGGGGCATTCTTTGCCGCAGCATAATAGAGATGTAATCCTTTGAGCGCGACGACCTCTCGGCGACGGCTCAATGGGACTGATCGCTCGCGAGCGAGCGTTCTAAGTCTACTGGGGGCGGAGGACGGTGGAATATATATATATATATATATGTATGCATGCTCGACCCGCCGGCGTTTGTCGTCGCTTTGCCGGCGCGGCCTGCTGTTTTGATAAACGCGCGCTTGCTTTGTGACGAGGATTTTTTAATTGAGGCTGTTTTATTTCCGGTACTTGCTGATCGATTTTTGAACGGGAGTTTAATTATTCGGTGGGTGCAAGCTGTTTGTTGAAGATTTTTACAGACGTAAGAAGCGAAACTCTCAGTTTTAACCACTAATAACTGTAAAGCAGGCTTTTGAAGTATTTTTAAATTTAATCGTTCCGTTACACATTCGCGAATCGACTTGTTTTTCGAGACGAACACCTCTTTCACCGAAATAAACAAACAAACAGCGGGCCGACGCACTTAAAAAGTACGACCACTTTAACCGTCCGTCCCGCGGGCCGCGCCAAAACCGTCAAGCCCACTTTGCGCGCCCGGATGTATCCTCGAAACATCGAGCTTTTAGCGCGGCGGCGGGCAGTAAAAGACGACGGCCGGCGCCGCTCGCGGAGAGCGACGCCTCAACCACACCCACCTCGCGCGGCAAATTGACCGCGCGCCTGCAAGTGCCATGCCGGGGGATGCAGAGAACACCCTTTGCGTCTGCACTCGGGAAGGGGAGAACAAGCGCGGTATTTTTTTAGACGCCTGGTGGACTCTATGATCTTTTAATTTGGAGAGGCGGCTTTTTGGGAGTTTTAATCGAGTGTGCGTGTATGGCTCGCTTTTTCTGGTGATCGGGGGTTCAGGAGGACGAAGATACGGGAGGAGAGGAGAAGTTTTGATATGGCTTGACACGGTTTAAAAATTGCAGGTATTCGTATACGGAGATGCGCGACAAATTTTTCTCTGCGGGATACCCGCACGATTCTGCGGAAAGAAAGTTGCGGAACTTGGGAGGTTTGAATCATTTACAAATCTGGTTCCTCGGAGAGACGTCGGAGTAAGTGGCGGCTGACAAAATGTTTTGCCCGCTCTCGAACTTTTGTTGTTCCGTAATAAAAACAATTTCTTCGTAAACTCGGAGCCGGAAAGTTTTTACAGATAATAATGGATTCAAAGGCTAAATTGACGGAAAATATTTTTTTTACAAGCTTCACAAACATATTCACTTTCAGCCAAACTGCTTTTGACATTTTCTTAAAGTGATTATCAAAAAAGAGAACGATTTAAAAAGAAATAAGATTAAAAAATTTAAATTAGAACAGCAAATAAGCGGTAAATTGTTTATTTTTAATTAAAATATTGCAAGACAATTTTTCCTCTTCAAACGCACGTCTTTGATTCCAATCTGCAGCATTATCTCCCTCTAACAACGAGTCCCAAAAAAATTCTATCCGTCACGAACAAAGCTTCATTTCCTCGCCTAAAACACGCGCATCCACCCTACTTTCCCCGAACTCGGACAGAGTCGACGTGGCGGCTTTACGAGCCCGAATTTCCTGGCTTTTATGCTCGCGCCGTTTCTCCGGAGAAAAAAGGTCAGCGCAATATACGAATCTGGCTCGGCGTGTCACAATGCGATCGCCCCGTTTGGTTACGCCGGCAGGCATTTAAATGCGCCTCTTCCTCCGTCCGAAAGAACTTTTCCAGTTTTCCGGGGCGGCGCCGAGCCGCGCATAAGCAGTCTCGGTACGTGACCGAGGCGCAAGCTTTTTTTTTCTTGCAAATTGCAAGAAACTTCGCGGTAATTATTTAAGTGTAGTGGTATTTTTTAAGTTTTTTTTTATAAGGTTTGAACAGTTCTTAGTTGAAAGAAGTTTATGAAACGGTAGAGAATAGCAAAAAATTGCTTAAAAAAGTAAATAAAAAGATTATTCTTATACAATTCATAAGATAAAAAAAGTATAAAAAGTATACTGACATAATAGTATTTTTTACGACTTAACAAGAAACTATTCTACTAATCTATAAAATTTATATAAATTTATTAATCACTATAAAATATAACTTTTTTAAATATTTTAAGAAAAATAAAAGCTATTTTTTGTACAAATGTAGATATATCATGCATGTTCTAAAATAATGACTGCACAAGGATGACTTTGCTTGAATAATACTTATGTTTTTCATTTGCAGACTATACAAACATCTTTTTTGCGCTAAAACGGCTTCATTAACGCGATATGAGGTGATTATAAAACCGTGAAAAGAAATAATGTAGCGTAAAGTAGCAAGATATATGAGACAACACTGCAAAGCAAATGCGGTTAACTCTTGCGTAAAAGTTTAGTAGCTTAACTAAAATACTTATCTCATATAATAAAAATAATAAATAAAAAATTAATTTAAATTTAACAAAAAAACAAACATTAATTTTTTTTACACAAAAGTAGTTCAAATAGCACATCCTTACAAGTAGCCTCCGCAAAAATAGCCAATCTCAATTGAAAATACACCTCTATCAATAACATCAAAGCCACGTCTGGTATTCCAGTAAATTCCAAAAGTCCGGTTTGCCGCACCGCAGCGCAGAACATCAATACTCGGCGCGCGAAATTTTTGGCCGGAGCACCCGCAGGACGCGATATATATTCCCGCGCGTTGGCGCCTTGCCCAAAGAAAGTCGCGCGTTCACGAACTCCTTCTTTTGTCGCCCTTTTTCGTCATTACGCCTAAGTGGCTGCGGAAACTGAGATTGAAAAAAGGCCTCAGCGAGGCGCGCCTACTCGTGCCTGAGGTGCAGGATTGGAAAAAGTTTTTTTCGAATTCTTAAGAATCCAGGACGCTTTGATGATTAATGGGTGGAAAAGATAGATTACTTTAAATTGTTCGCTAAATTGTGTTTTTGAGAGTTGATTTCAGTATTTCAACATGCGCAATTATTACAAGAAATTTTCAGAAACTTTTGACTTATTCTATTTAGAAAAATCTATCATTTAGGATAAAGATACAATTTTTCTTTATTTTAATAGTTATTTATTATCCAAATGCTTGTATAATCATTCAAATCGCTATTCTTAAAGCACTAATAAAAAATGGATGACGTTCGTCTATGTTTCTACGCTTCGTGACTGAACTTGCAAGCACGTACTCTTCTTTAATTGAAAATGTAGAATCGATCACGTTTCAAACGTGAAAAGAATTATTTGGTGTGAATTTATTGAAAATAAAATATTAGTGTATTAAATTAAAATACTTAATGTTTAAATTTTTCGTTGAAAATTGTATAAAAATTTTGAATGCTTAAATTTAAACTAAGATGAAAATCAAAAGAATCGTAGCTTTTATGAAACACTTTACACGCTATAAATTTTATCCAACTTTTTATTAAAATTCATTTGCACATATAGTACTTTAACAGCCATTCCAAATATACAATAAACACAACAATACGTACTGCTTTACAATACGACTTAGAGTATGAAAAATCGTGTACAAAATAGATTTTTATGTGTTGACACGAATCGTCTAATTGATTCATGTCCTATACTATACATATACAAAAATCTCAAAGTAAATTTCTCCCTTCCCGTAATAACTGACACCACGCTATAATATAAATAAAAACTTTTTGATCATCTTTAATAAACAACAAAATTTTCTGTCATTCCATATCCTCTTATCTCTATAGAAATATTTTTACGTCGAAATCTTTAAATAAAAATCACCTAGAAATCTGTTTACGCCGAAATTTAAATCGATCGTATTTATATCACGTGAGCAACAAAAACAGCCGATAACTCCTAGAGATAACGACGATCGCCTCTTCAAGATTTGAGTAAACAATCTTACGTATTAGCGGTTCAAGGAGTTCGAAATCTAGACTTTTCAAACATCATTAACCAACTGACCAAAAGTAAAGATAAAAATTAACGTAGATAATCTATAATTACAATTTGGAGCGAATAGCCTCAATTTTCTTGGCGGCTCTTCGCTGCAGATCAGGAAGCTTCATGGCTAATCCTATGTTACCCTGAATTTTGACCTTACCCTGGAAAAATGCTTTCTGCGGGTTTAACTTGCCCGAGATGAAATCAACAACGTCAGTGTCACTGATCGTAAAAATGACATCGGGTTTCGTTTTTCCGTTGTACTCAACGCTGCCTTTACCCGTTTTCGCATCAACAACCCAGTAACCAACGGCACCTCCTGGTCCGTTGACTACTCTAAAACCGTAGATTCCTCGTACTCTGTCAATGAGGTTGTCTTCATCTTCAGCCATAGCGATTTCTAGGGCTTTGAAAAGCACGTATGCTTTGAAGCCTTCAGGATTTGCAGCGTATTCCTTTCTTTCCTTTTTAGCGCTCACTTGGTTAGGACGAGGCCCGCCTTTAGGGAAACCCATTCGGTATAATGCAACTACGACAGCTCCACCCAAGCCAATATTGTGTTGCAAAGCTAAAAAGATTCATTTTTTATCTTTGTATTATTTTGAATCGGATAAATTTAATTCCTATCGTATATTGTTATATCTTGCTTTATTCATTTTTAATAAACGAGGGAAAAATCTTTGTCTTTTAAAAGAAATTGTTTTAAAATTCTGTTGTTGAGTCTGATTTAATTTATTAATATGAATAATTTCACATTGACTATCTTAAATACCTGTTTTAGTAACACATTCTTACCAAGTTTTGCACCAGGCACCTGTCTCTTTCCAGCCTGACCCCTGAGCTGCCAGCAGAGCTCAGAGCATTGAGCCAAGCCGGTGGCACCCAAGGGATGACCTTTAGAAATCAGACCTCCACTGGGATTGATGACGTACTTGCCACCGTAGGTATTGTTCCCCGAATCAATAAGCTCGCCGGCTTTACCAGGAGCACACAGTCCAAGAGCTTCATACGTGATAAGCTCATTTGCCGAGAAGCAATCGTGCAACTCAACCACGTCCACGTCCACTGGTCGATATGCTGTATTTGTGAAAAGTTTTTCCGCTGCATCCTTTGTCATGTCATAACTGAACATTTTTTAAATATTAGATTGTAGATAGTTATGAAGATAAATTAACAAAATAAGCATGATATTTTTATCTATGTTGAGAAGTCTACAATCGAAGTAATCTTGAAATCTTAATATCTGTCTTCATCAAAGTCAATTTTATCAGTCATATATTTTTCAATAGATATTTCAAAATACTTTTACTACTTCTTGCTTTATCAATACTCTGCACTTATTTATAACTTACAATGCCATTTTAGTAAGATAGAGAATTTTTTAATGAATGGGTTCATTCAGTTGCTACTAATCAATTTAAATGACTAAGCTTTAAATAAACATAAAATATGTTTTTCATTCTTCTTTAAGAATATATATTATGTATTAACGTTAATATTTCTATTTTTCTGATAAATATATTTTATTGATTAAAAATATATTAATTATTATTAATATTAATTAATAATTTAAAAAATATTTTATTGATAGATAACATATTAGTAATTTAAAAATATAGCTATTAAATATATTATTACCTAAGATCCATATTTGTAAATATAAAGTAATGCAGATTTAGAAGTATATTTATATGTATTACATTGAATAATATTGAATTATTTGATGAATAATTAAAAATAATAATAATAAAAATTATATTGATACTTACCCAATAAGTTTTATACAACTCCTTTCAGAGAATGTTGAAGGCAAATCTGTCGACATCTCCATGCCAACAATTTCAACAGCTTGATCCTCCAACTTGTGTTTTCTGACAAAGTCTTCATTAGCTACAATTACAGCTGCTGCACCATCGGATGTAGGACAGCACTGCAACTTGGTCAATGGCCCAAAGACTTTTGGAGAATTCATAATTTGTTCCAATGTGTACCGATCTTGGAACTGTGAGTAAGGATTGTTCACAGAATGGAGGTGGTTTTTGTACGCAATTTTGGCAAAGTGCTCAGGTTTCGTTCCATACTTTTTCATGTGTTCTATTCCAGCATTACCAAACATTTGAGCAGTGATTGGGCTTGCGTTGATTCCTGTAACAATAAATATTTTCAAGTAATTATAAAAAAATGAACAATTTATTTTAATGTTAAGCAAATATATTTACCAGCAACCTCTGCCATTAATTCAACGTGTTTGTCCATAGGGTTTGTTCTATCGTCAAATTTGCTAGTAAGAGAGCCACGTTCCATTTTTTCAAAACCAAGAGCAAGAACACAATCTCCATTACCAGCTTCTACAATTTGCTTAGCCACTAATAATGCAGTTGAACCAGTTGAGCAATTATTGTTCACATTGTAAATAGGACATCCGCTTAATCCGACTTCATAAAGAGCTCTCTGTCCAGAAGTAGAATCTCCATAAACCCACCCAACCGCAGCAGCTTTAACATCGGCATAAGAAATTCTAGCATCTGACAAAGCCTTTGTTACTGCTTCTTTACCCATCTGGGGATAATCAAAGTCATTTCTTCTTCCTGGCTTTTCAAACTTGGTCATGCCAACTCCAACGACGTAAACTTTTGGCTTTTGCACCATTTTGAAGGCTAACTAAAATGTAAAAAATCAATTACTCTATTGTAAACTATATAAAAAACAATTAATATTATAAAATTTTGAATAAACGTGTTATATAAATAAACGTTAGAAATCCTTTGGTCAATGGAAATATTCCTAAAGTTAAAAAAGATTTCTCTTTTTTAATTCAGCCAGAAATAATCATTGATTTTACGACATCGCCGCTGCATTTAAATATGCACGCTTTATTATTCAAGGACAAACTTTTTATACTGCTATCGCGGGACGTTCTCGCTGTTCTCAAAAAAAAATTGCAATATTTTGAATTCAATCACTTCGCTTTTTTAATAAATATAATTAAAGTCAAATCCCAATGTAAATTTATTCTGAATAATAGGGCCGAATCAAACTTGAACTCCTCACATACACGAAACGAAACGAATCGAGTGAAAGTGCAAGAGTGAAAGTACCTACAAGCAAAAACAAACCGGAAAGCGATGAAAAAAATCGCAAGAGGAAAATTTCTCTAGAAATGCACGCCTGTTGCAACAGCGAACTTTACTCGACGAAAAACTAAGTGCATGACAAGGCTGAAATCACCGCGAATAACCGGTTCAATCAAACTTTTTTCTTTCCATTCTGTCGGTTCTATCATACGTTACTCCTTGGTACTTTGTACTTTTAATATTTTGCTTACCTCTCTGAGGGCGGGAAATGGAGAAAATTTAGATAGAATGTCGTAGATTTTGTGCCGCGCCTTGGTCTCTTCAGATGTAGCAATCAACTGCTCTTCTTGATTAGAGGCTCTTCAGGCGATCCGACTTGCTTATCGCACAGTGCAATAATGAACTTCGCTCGCCTTTCGAACGCTGTTTTTCTTTTTGTGACAGACGACATTGGCGGTTTGTTCACTCGTCGCAGCGAAGGTTCGTTCCTCACTACTGGAAATGTAGACTGGAAACGACTGAACTGTTGGCGGCTCTGGTATCCCGATTTTCGAATGTTTATAGAACCGTCTTTTTAAATGTATTATAGCTATATTTTTTTATAAATAACTTTAATTATTAGTATCATTTAAAAATTATTAATAATATTAATATAATGCAATTAATATTAGTAAGTTCATTGACAGACAAAAATTTAACAAAAATAATAAGTATTTTTCTACATACCTTTTAATGTAGACCACTTATTTACTCAGTCGTCTTAAGAACGGAGTTTTCCCACTGTACTAAATGTATTTTCCTCGTACAATGTAAAGCACATAATCTACAGACAGCATTCAAAAACTCGCGGTCACCACAAGTCGTCAGAAACTCGTCTCGGGACGTCGATAAACACTCGGCTGCTCGGCTCGATTCTCGCCTCGAACGCTCGCGGCAGAGAGCGGCGGGCGGCACAACAAAAACGCAAGCAGGCAGGCAGCCTGCAGTCTCGGAGCAGCCGAGTAGCGAGTTCGCCGCGGCGCCTCGACTCGCCGCCTCTCCAATCCCCCTCAGTCGTCGCGGTCGTCGCTCCGCCATCTGATCGCGCGTGCCGTCCGCGCGCTTCTTCGCCCGGACGACGATGTGATTCCTCCATTAGGACATCCCGCAGCCAGCGTCCAGCTCAGCGGTGCGAGCCACGAAGCGCCGAGCAGAGCGTCTTGTAGCAGAAGAGAGACGGAGAGGAGAGAGAGAGAGCAGGAGAGCGAGAGGCTGCAGTGCGGTTGCGAAGGACGCTCGCGTCGGCGAGAATGGGTACATAAGCTGAAAGCTAACCTTACTCCGCCTTGTATTACGGGCTAAACGAGGGGTCGACGCGCGTACGGGGGTATGACAAGTAAGTACAGCGCGTGTGCTATCCACTGCATGACTCTCCCCGGACGTAAACACGCGGCGGCAACGCCGCTGCAGTTAAGCCCGAGGGGGGTGACTCGTGCTCTCGGGGCCGAATCCCTTTGTGTGCGTCGCCGCGGCCCATTGCCTTTCTTCTGTATTCTCCTCCGGAGCGCGCCGCCCCGAGCTCAAAGGCCCGCGGGATCGATAGAGCCCGCGGAGAGCGCGGAGAGGAGAGTTTTGTCGCAACGTCGGCGAGCTGGGTAATTCACCATTTTGGAGCCTGTACCCGCCGCGCGGCTCTCCAATTCGCGCGAATAATCGATTTCTCGCTCTGCGTGTCATCGCAAAGAACACCTCTCGTCGCGGTACTCGCTTTGATATGGGACGGGACGTACGGAGACTTTGCGGGTCTCTGCCGAGGCGTGAGATTTTCGACAATGAGACAAGAGTTAAATTCAGATGCTGCGTTAAGAGTTTTCTGGGAACTCGAGTTTCGGGAGGCGAGAGAGAGAGAGCGTGTACCGGCTTTTCTTCGTACGGCGAGTAATAAAATTGGTGCTTGATCGTATTGTCGATTTTCGGAAATTATTATAAAATCTGTATCCATCGTGCAGAATCTCTAAAAAGACTAGATCTTTATTAATCCTAAAAACCGCACTTGTGTACCCAAGCTTATTCAGTTGAAAAGATGTTTACAAAAGTAATTTTTAATCGACTTATATAGGGGAATTCTAATTCTTTAAACGAATTTGCGTAAATATTTAAGGGTTTTTAAATTAATGACCTTTACTGCTTACTTGTATTGATTGCTATTTGCGGTGCAGCTTGGACTGATGAAGTTAAAATGATAAGGGTGATTAAATTATTGTTAAATTTGACTTTCTCTGGCTGATTCATCGTTTTCTTAAGGGGCGTTTTATATATCTTGTCTTGTATCTGTAAATGCATAAAGATTCGTCATTGACTGTTTGTTCAAAATTCTGATTTCCGAAGTTCTCACAAGTTTTGCGCATTTTTTATTCACGCGAAAAAATTGAGAAGTTGTAAAATGCTTCATCTGGCAAAAAATATTAATAAAGTTATAAAATTTTTTTACGCAGTTCGAAATTAGATAACCATCTCGCCACATGAATCATCCGTATCTTTCATCTTCCCTTTTCCCATTAAAATGCAATCGTGAATATTAGAGAAAAAAAGAAGTTTTGAATGCAGCCGATCGTTATTTATTTACTGTTTGCTTAAAAAACAATTTTAATAAACTAAATTCAATTACTTGTTAGTATTATGCACACTGCAAAGTTAGAAAGCGTAAATTCATTAACTTTATCTGTATCCTGCAATTACTGTGAATATAATAATATCGTGATTTCTATTATAAATTAATAACAAGAAATATTATTTCTAACTAAAAAATTGCAATAAAAAGCTTAAAAAACTTTAAATAAATTGAATGTTACATTTACTTTAATTAGATAGCATAAGTTAACCCGCCTCTTAATAGAAATGCAAGCTGGTACTATCGAGTTACTTTGAGCTTCTTAATTAGATAGGAAAACACGATAGGACAAGATGCAAATACTGATACAAATGCAAGTGGAGGCTTTCACGAAGTTTCAAGTTTTTCAATTAAGGATTTCTAAAGTAAGCCACAATTTATTTAAACAAATTTTAATAAACAGAATTTGAAAATTTATATTATTATATAAAATATTAACTTATTATTTATCAACGCCGGAAAAGTAAAAGTATAAAAGCGAGGAAGCTTTTCTCTCATATAGTTTCCTATTTTTACGACCCTTCCTTATCCGAAACAGATTTGCTTCCGATTTCCGAGCTATTAAAAACTCTCGACGTTTTATAAAAATATCGCTCCTCCAGCTTAGGGGAATTCAGCTCTGGATTAAGATAAAATATCAAACGTTCATTTTTATCAAAACTCGAAACGACTCGACGAAAAATACCTAAAGCCCCCCCATCCTATACCCACACTTAAATCTCCCTGCCCAAATAAACATTCGATTCTGTAAGATATTCAGACGTCTGCCGCTCAGCTCGGCGCACAATAAAAGCTCGAACCCCCCTAGTCCTAATCACGTTCGACCTCATCTCACGAAAATACCTCCGTCCATTAACGCCCGCCGAGTTCACGCACAGAGATCTTACAAGCCTCTCTTCTAACAGTACTCTCACTCTCTCTCTCTCTCTCTCCCACTCACGAAAACGAGGTCCTGCCCGCGTACCGTATTTATACACCTAAATCATTTTCTATTTAAGGCCCGGCGCGTCGGCCGGGCGTGTCTTCGCGGAAATCCAAGTTCCTCTCTCTCTCTCTCTCTCTCTCTCTCTCTTACTCTCTTTCCACCCTCTTTTCTACGTCCATTCGGCGCCGCGAGTCTGTCGTCGCCGCTGCAGAGGCCTGCATGGGAGAGCAAGCAGAGAGAGAGATCGATCGGATTTCGATGTGTGCGCAAGGAGAGGCCGGCCGCTCGAGAGCTGAGCTGTGGTCTCTTCGGACGAGCGAGTATAACGGGCCTCTCGCGGCGCTCGAGAAAATTTTTCGAGGATTAGAAAGGAAAATATTGAAGCCGAGGCTTTTCGGCGAGAGAGTCTTCGTGGGTGTTGACGGAGCTGCGGAGGTGGTCCCCCGGGGTGTTATTAAATACGCGCGCTACCCTTATGTAATTAAATATCGAATTATGCGCGGATTATTCGAGCGCTGAACACTTAATTATAAGCACCCAAAAGAGAGCCTGTCGAGGGTGGTATGGAATAACATATCAGGGGGGAGGCCGGCATTCTGATGGGGGCAGTTTAAATGCAGGTGCAGAAAAGTATATCTTTTAATTTTGAAAATGAGGAACTTGGGTTGGGTATAAAATGTATAAATTATTAAATATCGGTGTCGTTAAGTAAAATTCGTTTATTGCATTTTCCAAGCGGAATTTCACAGAGGAATTTATCTTTAATTAAAATTGTTACCAAGCAAAAGTGCTAATTGGTTGATTACAATATGATGTTTCACGCAAAACTATTCTAATCATTCGACGCGTCCGTAACATTTAACATTTAAATTCCTATAAATTTACATAAAATTTATGAAATATTAACTGACATTCAAAATTTCCAAAAGAAAGCTTACACAAGTAATTAAAAATATAATAATTCTTGTTCTCTGCACAAAACAAACAATCACAAAGACTTAAAAACCTCATAAATCACGCAAGAAATTTGAAAAAGATTGCAGATTTCGCAGATCGTAAGCATGAAATCACCGATGGCGTTAGAAAAATATAATTGCCGAGTTAGCGTTTCTGTAGGACTTTACCATTGTTGCGCGTGACTATGGCTATTGTTATAAAGCCGCACCTTCTTAATTTTCAAGCTCTCGAAACTGATTTCATTGTTAAAGGTATTAATTTAAAAAGGAGAAAAAAAATTTCCATAAAACCGTTTGAAAAAAAAAATGACGCTTACGCAACTCCTCCGGTATCCGCAATGAAAACGTTTTCACGGTACGATCGCCGCCGAAATAAATCGCTCGATCTTTGTAAATGCTTAATCGCTTTAGAATACTTCAGATTTTCCACTTCGGGAAGAGAATCGGCTTCCCTTTCCTTAACTTAAAAAAAGGCAATAATCCATTGCTCCTCACCCGAAAGTGGTAACCAAAAAAAATCGAAATCGAAAAAAAAAACAATCCCCCAGCGCTAATCTCACGCGCGCAAAAGACATCCTCAGTAAAAATACTCTCTCTGGCACTAAAACCGCGCGTGGCTTCAAGTGCGCGCGCGGCGGGCCTATTACCATTCGCGTCGGCGTTCGGCCGCTTTATTCCCTTTCGTTCGCGAAATTTAAATTGCGAATCCGCGGCCTCTCTCTCTCGGGAGGCTTTATGCAGCCTCGAATACAGCCCCGTCATCCTTCGCGAGGCGCGCGCGCACACACCTCGCCCGTTTACCTTTTATTTCGCGTCGGCGGGCTCTCGACGATTTTGTCAACGCGGCCGCGGGAAACGGAGGAGAAAGTCAAAATGCGAGGCTTCGCCGAGATGCGCGCGGGTTTTTAACGGTTGCGGAAGTTTATTTACGAGTTTGCGGAGAGGTGTTTGCGTTTGGGCTTCCAATGAGTGGTCGAGTTTTTGGGATGTTTCAGAGTTTTTGGCCAAATTTTAGCGAGTTTTCGCGTTAAAAGCGTTGCGTTGTATATTTTTATCTTTATTGCGCCGAGAAAAATACGAAGGACAAACAAACTCAATTTATTAGGAATTTTGGTATTTCGACGTAAATGATTACTTGATAAATTTTCTACTTTACTGTTGTCTAAAAATAAGCTTAAAAAAAGCACTTATTATGTAAAAAAAAAAAAAAGAAAATTTCGCATTTTTTAATGCCTCGATCTTGATTATACTCTGTGCGACTCGTGCGTTTCATTTTATATTCATTATACAAGAAAGCGCAAGTCGAGAGGTTTTGAATTTCTAAGCAGGCACTTCATTAAAAAAGAAAACTATTTACGACGCGTACAACAACGAAAAAGATTTACAAGAGGAAGGGCTTCGGCTGCACTGCACTGAAAACCTTGATACTATCAACGCTGCATTTCTTTTTGCACTCGGCGCTCGAAAATAAATTCCGCGCATAAAACGCTCGAGGAAATTGGCCAATTTAGCTCAATGCTACAACTATTTCGGAGCGAGATGAATCTTCGGCCGCGAAAGAACGATTGAAAAACGGTCTTGGCAATTGGCGCCAATCGGCCGCCGCTCCGTCTTCGAAAAGGGACCCAAAAGCAACGCGCTCCCGGAATCTTCGGCGAATGAAAAAAAAAAAAAAAATCAGGCACATATTCCGCCGCACGACAGGCACGACAACTCGCCGCCGCCGAGCGCGCGGCTCGAGTGTGGCGGAGCGCCGTTAATTGTGTTCTATTTATCAGCAACGAGGAAGAGGAAGTACTTGCGCGCGCCGCGTCGGTGCATTTCGCGTTAGCCGCTCGCGCGAGCTCGGTTTACGTGTCGCCGCCGCCGCCGCGGCGGAAAAAAAATCCTCGGACAAAAGGCCGTTTTGTTTCGGTGATTGATATACATTCGGGGTTCGGTGAATGCGCCGGTGGGTGGCGCCTGGCCCTTTGTCAGGGCTCGCGGGCTGGGAACGCGCGGATTTTAGTATTATTGGCCGCGCTGTGTGGGGTTTTGCAGTGGTGTGATGAGTGACGGGTTTCGTTTGCTTTTGTGGAAGGTCATTATACCGAGAGTTTTATTTCGCAGTCTATGTCTATCTTGTTTTCTATATCTATTTCCTATGACTAATTATGCTATACGTTTGGAGTGGGAAAACCTTCAGATTTCGATAATGTAGAATGATAAGCCGCTAAAATAACCATCTATAAAAAACTAACGTGCCAATTGTTTTGTTCACAGACGCACAATTAGGGATGTCGCGAAACACGGGCCCTGGGCTGTACGAGTTCCTCATGGAGGCGGAGCTCCAACAGTATTATGCTGGAATCAGAGGTGAGAATTAAATAAAAATTTTCAGTTTAATTATAAAAAGATCGCCCTGTAGTATCTCAAGTAGTCTGCAATTTTAAATAAGATAAGGTGTTATGATGAAAGGACAATATAAATGAAAGAATAGTTAAATAAGTTTACCATAGTTGAAGTATAAAGTCGCAAAAAATGATTTTTTTACATGTATTATGAAAGCTCTACTGTTCATAAAAGATGCAAGAGGCTGCTGAAGCGCCTTTCATTTTAATGTGAAATTCTCCAGACTGAAAAAGGTTGAAATTCTCACACCTTTTTCTTCATTTTATACTCGAGAACTAAAAAGAGCGCGTAAAAACTCTTAAATTACAAACGATCAAATTAAACGCACTTTACTCAGGATGCCTAATCACAAGACAAAAGCATTCTTTTTCTGCTCGATTCACCGGGAGAAAAAGAGAATCCCACAAAGGACGCCCGCCATCATCCTTCTTCCCGGAAATAATCTGATCGGAGCGTAATTTATTCGCTCGGTTATTATCGTCCATCTCGTTACCTATAAATTAACATTTTAATGCACAGCGCGCCGTAACTCACTCCGGAGCAAAGCCTTCCGCGCGCAAAGCGACCTGAAAACCCAGTTGCCCGTCGCGTCCGTCGCCCCAAAACGTATGCTAAAATCTCGGCGAAAACTTCGCGGATCAATGCCGAGAGAAGCGGAGCAAAGCCTCCCCCGAGGCCGGAGGGAGACTCGGGGGCGCAACTTTCTTTTTTTCGGAATCGAGAAGCGCCGCGGGAAATGACGCCGCGGCCTTCGGAGAGTTGGGTTTTGATGAAAAATCGCGGGGCTTTTTGATCTCGCTTTTTTTTACAATGGATTTCTCGCGAACGTTCGCTGTAAATAGGCGGACTTGTAAAGCGGAGCGAGTTCGTAATAACCGGAGAAGTCGGAGAAGCGGTCCTTCAATTTTGTAATTTGATTAAGTCATTAATCTATATTAGCGTGTAGCGTAAATATAGCGGACAGAGCGTGCTTTGTTTAGCGGGACGTAAACCAGGCGGAAAATGAAAATAAAAAAGTGTTATCGTGCAACTTTCCTTCATAGTTTCGTAAAAAAAGTAATTAGCTGCGCGAGCATAAGTTTTTAATTCAATTTATTCGAGCGAAAATTACAGAAGTGAGCTTTATTTAAGATGCATAAAATTCACGTTTATATGAAATCGCAGCAACAATAATAATTTTTTCAAATGAAAAAGAAATTATTTGAAACTTCTTAAAAATTTAAACTGTAAGAAACTAATGAAAGAGATCGCATTAAAAAGAGATTTTTAATTCACTTTTAAAACCAAACCAACAATAAAGAGATGAAAAAAGTAGTCGAAATAATCCAACCCACCAAAATTCCCCGCGAGGAAAAACTAGCCACCTTCTTGGTAAAAAGTTCAAAAACTCCCATCCCACGCAAGTTCCCGACAAGCTTCCTTGTATAGTCCGAAACTGGGTCTCATCGTCGCCCGACATCCCGCTATCGTTTCCAGGCGATCTGAAGGTGCAGAACACGGCGCAGCTCAAGTACGTGACGGAGGAGGACCTCTGCGGCATCGGCATGACGAAGCCGGAGATGCGCCGCCTGAAGAAGTACTTCCAGAAGCACTTCCCCCAGAACTACCTCTCCAAGTTCAAGAAGATGCTGCTGCCCAAGAAGGAGGAGCAGATACCCGGCAGCCTGACGATGCTGCCCGAGGAGAGGCAGGACAGGCCGCCGATTCGCGTGCCGAACAAGCACATGATACCCGCCGACGCCATCATCGTCAATAAGGAGCTTGGTAATATTGCGGGGTTATCGATTTTTTTTTTTCAACCTTGGCCGAATTGATTTTTGACCTCGGGAAGTTTGAAATTTTGATTGAAACGAGCGATAGAACTCTCCTCTTATATTGAATTAAGTTTTCTAGAAGAGCTTTCAAATTTAATTTACTTTTTAGCTAAAAATTTATTTTTCTCAAGAGTACGTTAGGTAATCGATGTAATCTAATACCCTTTAATAAATAACGTGTACGTTTCAAGTTCATCCTCTTCAGCTTATTATCGATAACATACAAATTCTAAAAGTTATTCCGTGTCAATGATTTCAATGACAGCTGGGAAATTGAATATCGACAACCAGCATCTTATGTATTAAATTTAAACCTAAAAAAAAATCTTCCAGGCCAATATTTTTCAATTAATAATAATTCGCATGCATTACCCATGTATATTAATGCACTTAATTCTAAACTCCGCAGGCACAGGCGAGTTCGGAGTGGTACAGCAAGGCGTCTGGACGAACGACGGCGAGCGCATCCAGGTAGCGATAAAGTGCCTCTCCCGCGAGCGCATGCAGAACAATCCCATAGAGTTCCTGAAGGAGGCGGCGATAATGCACTCGATCGATCACGAGCACATAGTCCGCCTCTACGGCGTGGTCCTGGACACGAACTCCCTGATGCTCGTCACCGAGCTGGCGCCTCTGCGCTCGTTGCTCGAGTGCCTGAAGGAGCCGAGCCTGCGCGCGAGCTTCCCCGTGCCGTCGCTCTGCGACTTCTCCGTTCAGATCGCCGACGGCATGCAGTACCTCGAGGCCAAAAGACTGATACACCGAGACCTCGCCGCCAGGAATATCCTCGTTTTCTCCAAGAACAAGGTCAAGATCTCGGATTTCGGCCTGTCGAGGGCTCTGGGAGTCGGCAAGGATTACTACCAGACGAATTTCAATGTGAATCTGAAGCTGCCGATCGCCTGGTGTGCGCCGGAGTGCATATCGTACCTTAAGTTTACGTCTGCTAGTGATGTTTGGGCCTATGGTGAGTGTCATAATGACTGTAATAAATGTAGAATGGAGATTATGCAAATTCAAATTAGAAGTGATGCAGACGTATCAAAATATCCGATTTCTGGAGTTAAATTTGTTAATTAATGTTAATTTCAGGTGTGACGTTGTGGGAAATGTTCAGCTACGGTTTCCAGCCGTGGGCAGCACTGACGGGTCACCAAATTCTGGAGGCAATCGACGAGCCAAATTTCCAGCGACTGGAGCAGCCAGACTGTTGCCCAAAGGACTATTTTTCGTTAATGCAGCAGTGCTGGCAGCACGAGCCCACTCAGCGGCCCAAGTTCTCGGAGCTGATTTGCCTGCTGCCGGATCTGAAACCCGAGCAGGTCCAGGCGGTCCAGGACAATTCGGAAATCGGACAGCTCGCCTATCGACAGGGCGACGTTATTACGGTTTTGGACAAGGGTACCAGTAATACCCTGTGGAAGGGCGTGTTGAACAACGGCAAGACGGGCTTCTTCAATCCGGCACACACGATAGCTTACCTGGGTAATAACTTACCCAGTAATAAGCCTGGAGAATTTACGAGAGGGGACGGAAAAAATATTTTCTCGTCGCAGGTAAGAAATTACATTGATAACAAAAAAAGATTAGGTAGAATTCTTTGTTACATTTGTGATTTTATAATTGCCCGTAATTGCACTTAAATAGCTTTTACTGGTACAGTCACTTTTGGATCTAAGAATGCTAATTATTGACTGAGATCATTGGATCAATTACGTGCAATTAAAACATAAAAGGAAACACGTATATGTTATTTAAACGGTAAATATTTTTGCACTGACGAATCAAAGTGTTTTGTTCTATAAAAAAAAATCAAATACCTCAAGTCAAAAAGTTGAAGTGAAATTTAAAGTAACGAAAGCAGATTTAAAAAATGTTAAAAGTTTGTTATTTTGAAATTAAGATTTTTGTTTTGATCTTGCAGAGGAGAAAAATACGCACAGACATGATTTCCTCGCCTCAAGGAGATCTAAAGCACACGGGTCACGTGGGCCTGGACGGGGCTTATTTCGGCGACATAAGCTTTTTGGGAGGCAAGTACCCGCACTTGCCGAGGCAGGTCGTTACTCCATACAAACCGCAGGAGGACGCGACCGACAATAATTCTAGTCAGTTGGTGAGTCAAGACGTGATGATGAGGGGTCTCGACAGGGACAGTAACAGGGAGTCGGTGAGAGATAGCCGGAACATCCAGCATGTTCAACGCGACACGCAAAGCAAACACGGTTAGTAGATCTGCAGTTTTACTCAAATAGTTATTATTTAATTATGTTTTGTTTAATAAATAAATATTTTTTAAATTTAAAATAATTTATTAAATAAATTTATTAATTAATAGAGAGCTTATGGTCAGACACATGTTCGGAGATATCACACCTGGGCTCCACTAATGCAGCTAATAATATACCTCCCAGTATGGTCAGCAGTACCGATAGCAGTACGATTTGCGCTGACCACGAATACCACGAAATCAGCGATGAAGAAAATCAAGAAAGCCCATTAAGATTCGACAAACCTCTCAGTTTCGATTTTGGACCTAGTCTCCTCGACGAAATGGATCAAATGTTCAGATCTTTAGGTAAATGTATTAAATATTACAACAATAATAACTGAACAAATTACCTTATTATAATGAAATGTGTAGGTTCGTCTCCACCGCCGCCGCCACCGCAGGGTCATCCAGTACCGACGGAGCACGAGTCGAGTAACGCCAGAAACGAGCTTCGAGAGATCCAGGCGAAGCAGAGCTGCAAAAAGAAACAAGCGACCGTGAGTCCCATAAATGTACAGTACTGTTTTATTTTACGTATTTTTAGTTCGACTCATTCGAATCAAGAACACTCCATCGCTTTACTCATCCAATTTTTTTTTTCTTATTTGGTTATAAGTGGTGTCTCGCATATCGATTATACATATATGTATATGTTTTTGTCGCTTTTATCATTGCTAGCCCTCAGACAAAGTGTCGCAATAGCAAAGAGAAGCAGTTTTTCATACGCTTATAGCAGGCTTCCGGAGACTTGAATCTTGCACCTACTTTACCAACATTTTAAACCTTTACAAAAACCACTCTCACTGCAAATAAACTAAGAAATGTTGGTAAAAAGAAGAAAAGAGGACTCCGGCATCAGCGTAAAGAAAAAGCAATTCATCTAATCCTCATACCGCGAGACCGTCATCGTCAGCAAATCGCCTAGAATTTCTGCCTCGCCAGATCAAGCACACGTCGTCCCTACTTTTCGTATTTTCTTTTTCTCTTTCCGGCACGTCAGGTGAAGCCAATATCGGCGGCCGATCAGAAAACCCTGTACTCGGCGATTGCTATGGCGCAGGAATTGACGGCGCGTTCCATGACGGACCTCGAGCATCCGCAGGACGCACACTCGCCGCGCACGCCCGCGAGCCCCTCGCGGCGGCGCAAGTTCTCTTTTAAATTGCCACATCAACACAGTCCAAAACCAGACAGGCGACACTTTTCAGAGGAGGCTGCCAGTATACCTGACATCCAGGTACACACTTAAACTTTATTTTTGGTTTTTTTATTTTTCGTTTCCTTTTGCTTATTTTAAGAAGCCAGTTTGGTTAGACTGGTCTTCTGCAAAGAAACGTCTACTTAAATCTTTGTACTGGAGATAATGTTAAAAATAAGTTGACATTTAATTTTAATGTTTGAACATGAATAGTACAAAGTTTTAAAAATAAATAGAGTTTCTTTGAAATTAAGTTGTGCTTATGATTTCCTTTAGTTGCTTTTTTGGCTTATCACAATTTTTAGATAAAAACAGATTTCGAGAAGAGAATAAGATATTTGTTATTTTAATCTCTGCTCAGAGAGCTCTAAAAATAGATAAGTCAGTTTCTGAAAATTTAGTTTTTTGAAACAAATAACAAATACACGCAGTTCTATTGGGTTCTATTATACTTATTCTTTCAATATTTTTTTTCGTTAATTAACGCTTTTATTTTGCACAAATAATATATGAAACAAGCACACTTATTTACAGTAACAAAACTTTATAATATGACATTTTTCAAACAAGATCGTTGCATAAAAACGAAATCTTGGTTATGGAACAGCGCTAATTCCTGATGCCAGACATTGATAAGGTCTTATGTAAATTTAACCTTGCCAACCATCTAACAGCATTGATACGAAGTAAATCCTTTAAGGCTCTTTAAAATTCAATTTTATTACTATTCGAATGATGTTCTTATTTTGCTGATGATTTATTTCACCATTTTATGTCTAATATTCTGCAATATAATATTTATTTAAGAGTGTAACGTTTAAATAACTTTAAATATTTAACCTGATTTGAATCAATAATGTATTAATAAAAAGTTATTAAATTAATAATCAATTATTTATAAAGGTTACACTTTTAAATTTAAAACGCTTACTAATCTACTAGCAATACTAATGCCACATCGTCCCTTTTCTCCCTCTCCCCATTAATTTATGATTAATTTATTTACCGTTTCTTTCTCACCCTTTCATTTCTTTACTTTATTTTACTTTCGTTTCGCACCTTTCATTCACGCTCTTTCCGCCGCAACGCACATAAATGTCGCATGTATTCGCACCTCAGTGGCTTTGCTCGAGCTTGCAATCCTTATCCTCCACCGTCTCCAGCATCGAATCCTTAGGTGCTCCTTCAACCTTGAAATTGCCACTGTGGGACAAAGCCTCGGCTGAGTTCTGCTTTGCCAAGTCCCGAGAACTCCTGACTAAACCCACTGCCTGGACATCGTACGTTGATGTTGAGTTCGACACGAGAATTTTGGATAACGCGGCTATGAAGCAGAATTTGGTCAAGTCAACTGAGTTTTTAGAGAACGGAAATGGTCATCGGAAGAGCATTGCAAGTTGCTTGGAGTTTGAGGCTAATCATCACCAGCAGAATGGAAAAGCAACTTACGATTTTCCTCCCGAATCGAAGAGAGTGTCGACGAGTTATGTTGACAGATACTTTGATCAGCCTAAGTACGTGGATGAAGATGTGTCGCTGGACTGTCCTTTAGATTCTACAGACAATGAGTTGTCTTACGAAGATGAGCAGAAGATAAACGAACTGGAGAAGAGTTGCAGGAATGCCTTTTTAGCTAACTTCCCGGAATTTGGAATGATGCTCAGGGAAAGTAACAGAGCTGCTGCTGCGTCAGCCGCAGCTGAAGCGAACAAGATAAACGAGTCCTCTTCTAAAATTTTGCCCCTGAAGTTTGAGCTACCTCATGAAAAGTTGGCTAATTTTGAGCTCGGCACGAGGCCGAAAATGTCAAATAACGACGCGACGAAGCTGCAAATTAGCGAGCTCACGAAAAAGCTCGAGATGCAAAAGCAGCAGCAGCAACAGCAAAGAGCCTTCATCGGCAGCCCTCGACATCCTAACCACGATTTACAGAAGAACATGTACAGCGGATCGTCCGACAGCATGAAAACGACGGTTCCAGACAGCCCGCGTTCGAATCTAGAGGCTGTGAGAATGAACATTCAGAACTTTAGGAAGTACAATGAGCAGGTGCAGACAAATGGCCAGCAGCAAAATAATGGCCACGACAGTTATCCTTACGCCATATCTAACAATCCACTGTTCATGGCAGAGGACAAAAGGGATTCGCCGATGTACAGCAGTTCTGAGAGCCTAAGAATGAATATTCAGCGGATGAGAAGGAAGTCAGATGCCGAGTTGAATTGCAATACTAAAATGGAACAGCAGCTGAATAGTAAGATTTTGGCAGAGAAGTTCCAGAGGGAAGTTTCTGGACTGGAAAGCGTGAAGAACTATTTAGATTCGAAGAAGGGTCAAGGTTTGAACCTCGGCTTCGGTAAGCTCACGCAGAACATGATCCAGTTGGGTAAAAATATAGCCCAGAATACCAGAAACCTTGGAGGTTTGGATATGGGATCGCCTCGTAACAACCCTAACAACTCTAACCCACCTCTGCAGAAGCCTAACCATCTCGACCTAAACGCACCGTTGAAAAACACCAATCACAACCTAACCAACAGTCCGACGATGCACCAAAGAATTCTCGAGCCACCAAAACTCTACCAAAATGAACGGAAGATCGCCGGGATAGCCAAGACCGAAATCTTCGTGGAAAAAATCCAGACTGGCAATGTTTTTCGGCCAAGGACCTCCTCTCTGTCGGAGAATCGACGACCGCACATGAAAAATCTGAGGAGGTCCTTCCATCCGGGGACGAACGACTCCAGCGAGGATTCCGACTCTGTTTCTCACTCTGAAACTGACATCAGGAGCAGACTGCGCTTCAAGCGACGCCACAAGCGGATGCCGCACAATCTACGCCTGAACTTCAAGAACCAGAAGGCCGCAGCTGCCGCTGCCAACCAGGCCTTCCTTCACCCGGACTCCGCCAGGGGCTTCTCCAGTTTGGAACTAAGCGGAAAGTCACCTCCGCCGTCTACGAGCTTCTTAAACTCTCTCTCGCCGCCGTTCTCGTCGCGCAACAACGTCACCTCCTGGCCGGAAAGCGCGCCCAGCTCCAGTATAACCTTCACCAGCAACTCGGACTTGGATTCGGACACGAGTTCGGAGTACCCGGAGTTCAGCAACGACATCCTGACGTTTCCACCGTCTCCGGCTCCCTAGTGATTCCTGTCCCTTTTCCGTTTCCTCACGAGCCTGTGTGACACGAGCTTCGTGTGAAGTCTGTTTATTCGTACTCTGTTTCGTTTTCGTTCTGATGATTGGGTACATGCTCATGAGGTTCATTTATACTTTCGTTTTGGTGTCGTTGATTGCCATGGTTTTCGTTTCGTTTAAAGGTTAATTTGAAGGGATGCAACGGTCATTGAGTCATTGATCAGTCATGTTCATTCATTGTAGCGATTCTTGTTTTTTGGGACGTTGAATATTCATTCTACAATGAAATGACGCTTGCAATCCTTTGATTTGACTAATAGTGTACGTGATAATTTGTTATGTATTGGCACAGTTGTAAATAGAGGTTGAAAATGCGATGCTTAATTGGAAGGAAGAATTGTGTGCTGCACGAATATATAAGCGTGGAGTACGTTATGGTATTAAAAGAATGTCTCCTAATCCTTCGGTCAGAGCGTTACAGAATGATATTGTACTCGCGTAAGTTATATACGACGACGATAATAATAATAATAATAATATTGTAAGCAGTTTTTGATACTCGTATTTATACATTTGTACCGTTTGTACGCGTAGAAAGTCGGAAAAAGTCGAGCGTCGAGATTAGATTTTGTACTCGCACATATGACGGAATGGATCCGTATATTTTATTAAAAGCGACTCTCATTGGTACATGTAAGCTCATTTATCTTTACCTGAGTAATTAGATTGAGAAAAAATTATCGGTAGGAGTTCCAAGTTCTTTTTGCATATTTTTTATACGGATATTGAATCAAAATTGTATTAAACTTATAAGTCGCCGTTGATTTTGCGTCAAGTTTTAAACTTGTACATATTATAATTTTACAAGGGCATTATACCGACTCACGGTAAATTTGTTAAACAAATTTTTTAAAAGGATGGAGATCTTAGCGTTCGAACTATTCGACAGGTATCTATTGGCCTTTCGGAATGAATATTCAAGTCGTGCAGTTATTGCAGTCGAACACGAAAATGCAAAACGCCTTAGAAATCCTGCAATAAATTTTTCTCTCGACGAATCCACCCATTACAAGCCTAAACCTTCACACGTGTCTACACCTCAGTATCACTTAAATCATTATTCGACGTCGGTAAAGTAAGATTTATGTTACAATAAATTGAACAAGACTGACAAAGAAATATCAATAATACTCATACTTAAATTATAGACAGTTTTTAGAAGCAATAAAGAGTAGCGACATTCAACTTAGCATTTATTGCTGTGATATATAATTGTATCATTTCGATCGTAAAGCACTATAAATCTTACTTCATCAAGTCACCACCATCACACCCACAAGTCCGCCTCTAACAAAAAGCTCTCCAGCTTACAACTTTCTCTACCGCTTTCTGTCTGACGTCTGTCTCTACTTTTCTCTCACCCTTATTTAAGTTTCGTGCCATCGAATTTTAATTTCCATTTGGTTTTCGTTCTCCGTTTTGGTTTTTCGTTCGCACACCTCCGTTTAAACAAACGTCACGCCTACCCTCCCCCTCGGCTGTGTTGTGTTGTCCAGGCGACGCTGTCGGAGGAAGCAAAGGAGGTGTACAACAGCCTGGTGGAAACACCGGCAAGCGGAATAGCCGACAGCCCCGACACCAACCCGCTCAGGATGCTCCGCTCGGGCCTACCGATCGTCAGGCCCCGCGTCAGAGGCAACAAGCACGCCTCCACTCATAGCGTCTCCAATGCGGAGGATGATCATCATCATCAGGTAATGCTTTCGTCGTCATTTTTATATTCGCTCATTTCATAGTCATTATTTCCTTGAAAAATATAAACTAACTTTGCAATAGATTGAAATAATTGAAACTTGTAAACTTCCCAACGTAGCTGCATCATCAAGGTAGCAGCAGAAGTCTTCACTTCGATATTCACCATCATCACAGCAGCGGAGCTCGGACGCTTCCCAAACTTAGAGCACCTCCACCTTCGCAAGCTCCGCCTCCGATCCCGAATCAAATCGGTATAATGTACAGGCACCATTCGATGGAGATTGAAAACAACCAAAATCAAAGCAACGTAAATGATGAGAATCCGATCCCGCTACCACCCAGAGACAGATCAAAAACGCTCCAGCCTAAATCCAGTCTGCCGAGGCATCAACGTAAGCATCCTCTTATAATACCCGGAGGAGGCGTCACAAGAACTCTCGCCAAGATGCAGGCAGTCTCCAGTCCGACAATCGAAGATCAGGTGGATGGCATTGGCAGAGTTGGGTTCGGTGATCCAGACGGAGCTACTGGAGTGAGTGGAGGAGTGGCTGGTGTGGAGAGACCCACTTCGAGAAGCGAGATTACGTCCCCGGAACTCACGACTAACAGGTAAGAATACCTCGTATAAAAATTAACAGCTCTAAATATCTATCTATAATTTATACAATCGTTACAGTCCCGAAGAATTCGAGAGGCGCATCGACTCCGACATAGCGGCTCTCGACTCTCTCCCCCAAGAGGACTTGAAGCACCACCGCTGCAGCGTCATCTCCGAAGACCTCCTCGAATTCTCCGAGAACCTAATCGACTGCGACGCCCCGGGAGACGAGGACAGCGACAGCGAAGACAACGTGACGATCGTCAATGAGAACAGCTCGCCGGCGCCGCACATTGCGCCCGTCGTCGAGCAAGCCACTAGGAAGAGCAGCGTCGCCAAGCTCGCCGAAAACGTTGAGAACGCCAACGACATCAGCAGGAATTCCACGCCCACGAGCCTGCACTCGAATTCGTCTTCCGTTTACAATAGGTTGAAGTCGTCGCCGTCGCAGCAACAGAGTGAGCAACAGCAACAGGCCGCCGAGAAGGGAGAGACCATGACGAGGACGAGCGATCATGTTTCGTGCGAGGACTTGCTCGAGTTCGCCTGCGACGGGCCGAATTCCAGACGAACTCGGGGGCCTCGCAATGGAGAGCAATCGGATGAGGTAAGAATTATGTTGAAAGTTTTGCATGAACAATCGACACCCGAATCTTGCGTGGCAGCTTTAAATGTTACAAATTGGGATGTATTAGCAGCTATTAAGTTAGAAAGACTACAAGGTTTGTTAAAGAAGGAGAATAATTTTGTGGGCTTGGAAGATTGCAAGGTGATGCTCAATCAGTGTGGAGGGGATGTTGTCAAAGCTGCAGCTCTGTTGAGAAATACTGAGGATACCGCTGCTGTTTAAGAGTGAGAGTGGACGTGTATTTTGCGATTTTTGCGATAGTTGACCGAGCAATATTTGTTTCTAAATAATCAATGATCTATACCGATCTTTTATTACATATTAACAAAATTGGATCATTTCAATATTGCTCGGCCAGTCAAACAATCATTGTAAAAGTCTTATTCATTGACGACTGAGTACATAATCAAAACGAAAACGTTTCTTTCTATAAATTATATTGTTCTTTATTTGTTTATCGATATTTGTATTGCAGAATTAGATATTATAATTAATATTAAAAGTTGCCATAGTACTAAGATTAACGTAATTAAAAATTTTGCAATATCAATTTTTCAAATAAAGGGCGCGTATAATTTTTTTAAAGAATTATTAATAATAGAGTTAATTAGTACTCAGTGAATAATGAATAGACTATCCTTCCTAAACATTGTTAACAATATTTTGTATTTTTATGACTCGTTTATTATTTATTATATTTTCGATGGCATCTGAGCTTTTTATATTTGTTCTTGCGAACTGTAGGTATACGAAATGTACAAATCGCGCACAATCTGTAAACAAGGAAAAATAAGAAAAAAAGAAACTCAAAAAGTTGTAAGTGGGCTTTTCTAGAAGCTACCAAGTCCTAAGGATTGAAGCATTCACACAGGGTGAAAGAAAAAAACAAAGTAGAGGTCGAAATAAAACGCCAAATAGTTTGAAGGTCGCTTGTGTTCAATTAATGTTTTCTTGTAGTTTTATAAGAACGCAATATAGTTCACTTTTTTTAGATTGAGTTTATTGAAGCCTAAAAGTAGTATCGACGAAGTTGTTTCCTTATACTCTTTTGGTTTACGCAATATAATCATAATATAAGGCTGTACTAAAAAAAAGAAGCTCACAGGGTGACGTACGTTTGTAATAAAATTCTGCCTTAAAAATAATTTGTGCCAATTTTCGATATTTTTGCTAACGACGACTGCTTCAAACTAAATATTATCGACTTTTTCATTTAAATTAGAAATCATACAATTTTACTAACAAGATTTTAATCTTTTTAGTATTTTAAAATTGGCTAGAAGGTTTCTCACTTCTATAATTTAGGACCTCTATGGAGTAAATCGAAAAAATGTCGATCTCCCAAGCGAGCCTAAAGACTCGTGAAAATTAGTCGAAGCCAAAAGGCGAACTATAGAAAGTCACTCGAGTTAGTTTTACTTTGCTAGCTTTGTGTAAATATAATATGTAGGCAAAGAATCAATATTAATGGTAATAATCGTAAAATAAAAACTATTTTTTCAAAAGTTATTTATCGTCATTGACTAAAATGTAATCGATAATGCTCGCGAAGCCGATGTACTTATGAATAATTAGATTTTCATATGAACATTTAAAAATGTAACGTCTAATTGCCTTCGTCGAGCAAACTGTAGTTTGGTTTGAATATCTAATCGAACCTTAGTATCGTTGAAGTAACAACAAAATCAGGGAAATTATGTCCTGTATCTACATATAATCTTTGTACTCTTGTTCAAGCTGAAAATCATAAGAAATATTTTTTAACAATTGTAGACAATCGGCTTATATATCGATAAAGTAACAAGGAATTCGTAGAGAAAAGTTTTCTTCTTTCTATCCTAAGAAAATACAGCGCAGAAAGGATGAATATATACATATACATTGTGTTGATTCGAATGCCGCAAGAGAACCTTTTTATATTGCGTTTTTGTCCCCCGCCGTCAATTAGATACGATTTATTTATGTAAAGGTACACTAACGTATAATTGCGTAGACAGCGTAGAGCAAGTTGAACGCTGAACCTCCTTTTGATACGCCTGAAGTAACGTAATAATATCTGTATGTCGATATAATATATACTGTATTATTGTGCGACAAGAAAGCGAGAAAAGTTTTATATCAATTGTATTTACGTAATATATACACGATCAATATAAACAAATTTGACAAAAATTTCTGTGCGTTCTTTCTTTTTTCACCCAAGCACTTAACTTATTAAAAACGTTGCTTATTTTTTTTTCTCTCCAAACAGGTTTAAAACACTCGTGCTCGACAATTAATCGAAAAAACGTAACCATTAAAATATCATTCTCGTTGCAACTCGTCTTCAAGAAAAATCAGCCAAAGACACTTTATTATAAAATAGCGTTCCTCGTAAAACGTCAAAAACCCGGCCCGTAATCGTCGCGGCAACGATTTTCCGTCGATATACGAAATTTATCCGCGGCGTGTCCCGCCGCCGTTTATCAACAATTAAAGTCAATCAGCTTTTGGG
>UCOL01002019.1:0-29411 GCA_900474335.1 Ormyrus nitidulus
ACTTAGTCTTTTGTTCGTCTCGAAACAGTTGTTGTTTAAGTATTGGCTTTATAATTGAACAATTATAAAAATAAATAACCGATTTTGATTTGAAGTTTGGAATTTTATTGGTTTTATTTTAAATCCAAACCTTTATCCTGAACAAATTTTTTTACTAATAACATTGGCCACTGCCTTAGAAAATATACGTAAATTTTACAATTATAAGCTGATGAGATTCATTTATAATTCTACCATTTTAACATAAATTATTCATGAGAGAATTATTTATAACATAATTATTTATGAGGGTCATAAGTTAATTTATTACGTACCCAAACGAGTCATTCAACTTTTACATGACGTAGTTCTATTTTTAAAAATAACATTGGCATGGCACATCGGGTTACATATATATGTATATAAAATACATATATTGAACGAATTGTAATTAGAATCTTGTTAAAATGCACTATTTTGAATTTGACTAATTCGGCAGAGTCAAAAAGTTAAATCTCACCAAAATATATTTTAGTTTTAAAGAAATAAGAACTTAAGATGTAGGCTTCTATGATACCTTAAACAACTGATTAATAAACAGTGAATAGGCATATGCAGACACAGGGAGTAATCAATCATACATGATAAGGTTAGGTGAAATAAGGTCAGATTACGCAGTACAACGTTTGCTCGCCTCAGCGATGGATCCACGCATTCGGCATCGCTAAAATCATGCGAGTATTAACTCAGTTGGAGGTTCCTCAGATGCAGCAACGAGCTTCTGCTGTGATGCAGTAATATTCCAGCATTGCCCAGTGTAGACGTATAAACATAAACACACCATGTGCTATACTCAAACACGAGTTGCTGCGAACTTAACGTTTTACGTTATGATTAAAACTTGATTCATTTCAATAAAAGCCTCAATATTCGCAATGACTATTGCAATCACTCAATTATCATACAGACACTAAAAATTGCAACAATATTTTTATATAGAATATTTACTTAACACTTTATTATATTTAACGTTAACGTAAAAAAATGATTTAAATATCTTTCAGCACGCATGGCGCATGGCTTACTCCAATGGAATGGCATCGCGAAATCTGCCTCTCTGCTTCCTCCTGTCGACTCTTCTGTACACCACGATTGGTAAGCTCATAAAAACAATGGAAATGGAAGGCAGCGTTGAGTTTTATTGCCTTGCCTTTATAAGCAATTTACGATTTCGACGAATCGACCTAACGCTAAACTTTTTTTTTTTGTATCTTTTGTTTTGTGTGGAAAATCCCTACATTGACGAGTCAACCCTTTTATTATAGAGGAGAGATAAAAGTGTTGCGAAATGTCGAACTTTTATACTTTTTATGCCCAGTGGACGTAAAGTAGTGAACGAACTATACGGGCTGTCGTGGATACTTTGGCATTCTATAAAACATTCGAGGCACAATAATTTGGAGCTACTATACTGTGATTATTGCGATTATAATAATTTACGTCACTCTCAAAATCAATTACTTGCTTATTCTTCAACGCGAAAGTAGAGTAAGAACATAGCTGTCAGGTTAACTCGAAATTTTTTAAGTATCCTCTTCGCACAATGCACATTATTTGAAAGCGAAAGAACTTAAAAGAATGATTGTTTGCCTGGAACATTGTAAGAAAATTTCATTATAAAATTTACTTCTAAACTCGTATCTGTTCTTTCAGCAAAACAGAAACGTAAAAATCTAAATTACAAAAAGTTAATTTCCGAGCGAAAGATTGAAAAACTACAGCGCGCTTTGAAAGTTCGCGCAAAAATCCCCGTGATTAAAAAGGAGCTCTTCACAGAAGCGCGCTTTACAGAAGATCCCAAAAGCCGAATTCTCATTCGTTCGCGTCCGACCAAGCCACGTCCATGCGATATACCATACGCACACATCTGCACTTAAATATAAAAAGCCCAGGGAGAGGTCACGTGGAATAGCTAAACGCAACGGCGATATATACACATTCGTCTATATGTATATACGCGCCCGATGCCGAGTATGACAAACACGTCGCCGGACACTGAAGCAAATATATTGCGGATACCGTAAATATTTGATGGAGCGAAACGCCGCCCGGCAAAAAAAAAAAAATTTGCACTGCATTCGTAAAGAGACGCGTCATATGCTGGTCCTCTATAAGAATTTCTCAACTCCTTTTACCGAATGCTTCAAACTTTTGCCTTTTGTGCGCTGCTGAGTTATTTTCGTTGCTTGATCGAAAATTTAGTTTAAGAGTTCCTGGACGGCGACAAAGAGTTTCACTTTGAGACCGATAACTTTGTCTCTAAGATATATCAATCAGAGTTTTTAAATAACTCTTGTGCTTTATTCTGTCAAAAACGAATCATTCGTCATTAATATATGATCCAATTCTTGAATTCTTTTCTTACAGTTGACGAACATGTCCATCTTTCAATGAATTTTTTAAAACTTCATTCTCCGGACCTGAATCGAAATAATAAATGGTTATAATTTTTAATGCTTTAAGGGATTTATTTATAAATGACCCATTTCGTCCTCACCCTTCAACAGTATTTGGAGCTCTATGAAATAAAGGAATTTCAATTATGTGCAAGCATCACGGTCGCGAAGTTAAAATTAAATAAAACTTACAATTTAATTACAGCATCGCGTGCACTTGAAAACCCAATTCGTCCCCGCTGGCAAAAATCTCTCGAGTGGGTTTCAATAATTTTTTCCACTGTTCCCTGAATTTGAGTAGCGACCAGAAGAGTAAAAGCGAACGCAAAAACGGGGGGTCGCTCACTTGAAAGTCTGGGGCTTCAATAAATGCCCTTTAAATGTTCCGTTTGCTATATGACGAGAGTCGATAGACATTCGATGGGCGGCAGCAGCCTTGTACACTCGTAGCTGTCCTACTGACAGCCAGTGTAATCACTTGCTTGACAAAGTCTTGCTGTTGAACAATCAGTTATATAAGGTTCATTGTTTTGATTGTGTCCATTGAATTTGCTGACAGCCAATAAGATTTATGATTGTGAAAAATAAAGTGGCATCTGTCATGGAGAAAATTATGTATTTATTATAATTAAAGAAATTATTTACTTTTTACAATCATTCGTTGCTTTTGGAGGAATGTAAAAAGAAGGCTATATAAATTATTATTGAAGCCAAACTTCTTTTTACATACCTTTTCGTAAAGTGCTTTAATTCTTTTTTTAAAAGAATTTGAGAGAAAAACGAGCAGTAGATATCTCAGATTTTGAATTTAAACAAAGCTTTTGCTGAAAATTTACGGTAGCGTTCCATATATCGGCTTTATAATCAACAACGTCCAACATGTGAGAGCGATAAAGCATAAAACTTTCAACGCGCACGTTATATTTTCATATGTATTAGTAACCACCTATCGTATTTTATTAATCCGCCTTCGATCAAACAGTGTACACCCATAAACGCTAAATAAATTCTGTAAACTCGTCAGACACACATAAAGTTCAAATAAAAATCTTGAGGTATAGAAAAATTGGCACTTATTATTCCAGGTCAGACGGCGACTCGCCTGGAGCAGCAACCGGAGTTCCTCGCACCTTTGGAGAACCACACCGTCATCCAGGGGCGCGACGTCTTCTTTACCTGCGTCGTTAATCATCTCCAGTCTTACAGGGTAACGTGTAATGCGTAAGCAGTCTTGTCCCGACTCTTCCTTGAGTTTGCCTTACGTTTACAACTGCTTATTAACGGAAACGAGAGCTTAATTAATGCTTGCGCCGAGAAAATTGGCCAAGCTTCCGTTGGGCTACTAATTGTGATCCTACGACTTTTGAAATGCAATTCATTGTTGACTTACATAATAGAACACAATTTACAGTATAGTATTTGAGCCTGGAATAGAGAAAATTTTGAAATGGATTAAATTCTTATTAATTTTTAAATGTGCAGAATCTTAATTTTGTAAACTAAAAAAAAATTATATTTTATAATTATTACAGTATAATAATTTAAGTGAGATAATGGGTAAATGCTGAATTAATGGAGGATAATATTTAATAATGGCAAATACTACAAAATTTCTCTTTAAAGAATACTAGAATCGCAAAAATCCTTTGCAAACGTTGAACGAACAATTTTTCCCTAAAGTTCGTCTCAAAGGTGGGAATTACCAAAAAATGCAGCCGCCCTTAAGTGCGCCGTGGACACGTTCAGAGGGCGACGGTAGCAATTATAAATCATGTGCCAGACAAATTTTGAAAATCTTTTATTACTACAGACGCTCGGAAAAGGTCCATCAATAAAACCCCAACCTTTTTTCGGAATTGACGCATTTCTACTTTGACACACTTCTGTTTTCTAACAAGGGGATTGGATTTTCTCAAACATTAAAGTTCTTTTTTACAATATTGCATAGTGATACTCTAAAATTGAATATCATATTAATCATAATTACATTAAAATGTTATATTTATTATCTATATTAGCAATATAATATCTGCAGTCTAAATTTTCATGAAAATGGAATAGTGAATGCATAATTTGAATGCAAGAGTAATAAAATAGATACATTATATATTGCAGCTTATAAAGAGTTCGATTTAATTTGCGAAATACAATTGACCTTGCACTTTTATTATTGTACTTTTAATTTTTTTTGTTTTACTCGATATAATTCTTATTATTTTTTCCAATATTAATAAATCGAATAATTTCTTCAATACAAAAATAAAGATAAAAATAAATTTCACAAGGTGCACTCTTTAAATAATAATTAATTAATAAGTATATTTATTTTCATTTATAAACATTCGAACAGCATTTTTTATAAATCTAAAAAAGTTAATCTACGAGATAAATGCAATGCCTATATATAGTTTTCAAATTGCTTCGATTTACGAAATTACCTTTAAGAGTTAAATGAAATCAAATAGATTCACTTACATTTGTACGAATCACACTCGGCGACTTTGAAATGTAGATGAATGAGACTATCTCGCGTGTAAGACGGAAATCAATTATTCAGGCGAGCCTCTTTAATGCGATTTACCACGTCTATTTTCTTTTCCCCGAGGTGCTTACAATTCACAAGCCCCGTAAGCCTCTTAAAGCGTCACCTTATCTTCTATAAGCGTATTATTGAATCATTCGAATAGTGATTCGGATCTTATGAAGGCTTTTCTAAAGCGCATAGACCAATTTACATCCGGCAAATCAAGTGCTCTCACTTTAGACACTTTGCTGCATCTGTCTTTATCCAATTTGAGATTCTGATGTGAATGTCGCAAAGAATTATTAACGGAAGTCAAATTCCGTGCTTTTATATTATAAGAAAAGAAAAGCGGGCTACCTATTTTAGATACAATAAAAAACATTTTGATTAATTATTTAATTTAAATCAAATACTATGAGTTATCTACACTACATAACTACATAATCGTACCACGAGTCATCTAATACCCAAATCGTACATTATCTATTACGTAATCGCTTGCAGCCTCGACTAATTAAAAGCGTCGTAAATCCCAAAAATCAGGCGTAAAAATTAATTTCTCGAATAAATCCTAACGCACTATATTATACTCTCTAACAGGTCGCCTGGATAAAGTCGGACTCCCGAGCGATCCTGGCGATGCACACGCACATGGTGGCTCCGAACCCCCGGCTCTACGTCACTCACAACGGCCACAACACGTGGAAGCTGCACGTGGCGAACGTCCAGCCCGACGACTCCGGCACGTACATGTGTCAGGTTAACACGGACCCAATGAGGAGCCAGGTATATGATCGACTTCAACATTAGGGACGCGGCCGGCACGGGGTAGCCAGCTTACGCGCCTCGCTGATTAACATGCATTCCCCGGGGAGTGCCGGGCGGAAGCTCGGCAGCCGGCTCGCGCCTATCAATTGAAGCCTCGTCGGCATCATGCGCCCGGACGAGAGGGACGTCGGTTTCGCGCGCCCCGAAATCGCGCCTCATACATACTAATCGGCCCCCCCGCAAAGCGCGCTCGCTCGCCCGCTCGTCGTGTCTGCATGGCTTGTCTTGGAGGACTGAATGAGGAGGCGCGGGATTAGTGCCTTCGACGATGTGCTCGCTCTTTGTTTCGAGCGCGGTTCTTGGCCGCCGGCTGGTCGCTTCGGTGGATTGATAATTATGACGGTTACTACAAGAGAGACTGACGTCTTTTTCATATTTAAGATGTAAGTAAAAGAGAGTGCAAATTAATAAATAATGTAGATGAGGTTAATGAATTAAAAGACTTGTTTCAAGCGAGAATAATAAATGTTTGTCTGAATTACTTCAACAACAACTTTAATGGAAGCTACCAATAATTCAATGAATCCCACAGTCGATCTCAAGCCATTCGTGCGTGAATACAAAAAAAACCTGTAAATGAAAAAGCCATGGATTCGTAAAATGATTCTGAAGAACACGTCTCTCATCCTCGATCGCATTCCTCGCGTCGGCTGACGACTCGTGCACGTTAAGCGCATTGTCCTCCGGTGGGCGACCGCGTAATCGCCTAAACGGCTGCGTAAACCCGTAGAGACGCCGACGCGGAGAGGGAGCGTCGCAAAGCACAAAGAGTGCGCCGGTTAGATAAGCGCCTTTCTCTCTGTTACCCCGGCTGCTTGCGGGGTATATAGATCGGCCACATGAAGGTCGTGATACCGCCGGACATAATGGACCTGGACGACACGATCGACCGGCTAACGAGCATCGAGCACGGCGAGGTGCGGCTGCGGTGCCGAGCGACCGGCAACCCCAAACCGGAGGTCACCTGGCGCAGGGAGGATGGACGCAGCATCGTACTTCGTCATGACAACGCGGCCACCCTGTGTAAGTATACTTTCGTGCAAGTGCTTATATTGCTGACGCGCCCGCCGAGCTGAGAGGGAAAGTGACGCGCGGTGTATAGACGCTGTTCTAAATTTTTGATCGTGAAACTGATTTATATTTTTAATAAGGATAGATTATTATCGGGATTGAATTTAATTGTCTTTATATCTTGCATTCGAGAGACGCTCTAATGTGTACATTTACTTCTTTCAGTCGTTTAAAACACAATATTATATGTTACATCATTAAAAGTATTCTCCGCAGAAGCGTTTCAGATTCGCAAAACTGAAAGGTAACATTTTTATCATTCGCTCGGCGTATTGTTCAAAAAGTTTCAGGTGCCATTTGCACGCGTGCACTCTTCCCTCGTCCCTTATTCCGTCGGCGTCTGTTTTCAGCGCGGCATTCGTCGCGCGCGAATTTTCCATCTCGTTTGCGTAAACGCGGACGTTTTACGATTTCCCTCCATTATTATGCACCCTTCATCGATGTATAGTCATACCCGGACGCCTCGCAAACGCCAGTATATATATAATACGGCCAAACACTGCGTTTTTTTCTCTCTCTCTCTCTCTCTCTCTCCTTCCTTTCCTCGATTCTTAAAAGCGAGACCGAGATTATTCGCGCGTTCTAGTAAAAGCCAGCTTTTACGAGGTTCCTATCGCTAGATCATACCGAGTTTAGACGACTTTAAAAAACAAATTCGCAGTTGGGAGCACGTATGCAAATAAAATTTGTCGCGCAGCCAATTTCCGAGTCGAGTGTACGCTCGGCGGGAAAAATTTATTTTTAAATTGAGTCTTATTTTTCCGGAAAATTAACGAAAACTCGGCGCTCGCTCGAACAAATTTAAACTCCCCCCTCCCCTCGCGTTTGTGCTCGTATAACGAAAAAGCAAAACAGAAATTAACTTTATTATCCCCTCGTTATATCTACGGAAAATCTGCAGTTAGTAACTTTAACGCGGGCAAACAAAACTTGTAAAACACGCTCGATTAATTCATGCGAACGCACGCGGCCGCGGCAGATATTTTCGCCGGTGGAAATTTGCGCGGGGCAAGAGTTGCGAAAAACATAAGCTCCTTCGTACACCACGATTATGATAATGCTTATGGTTACCCGTACATGTGCCGACATGGAGGATCGGATGGAAACGCTTTGAGCCTGGCGCGGAAAGCGGCGTAATCCGCGGACGCGGAGAAAAATTTCTAATAAAAATTACGGTTATTTTGACGGTAACTGTATGGGAATTTTTTGAATTTGTCTGTGTTTTTTTTAATCAAATTAAAAGTGAATTATTATTATTATTCTTATATTCAATTTATCTCGAGCAAATAAAAAATTTCCCGTTCTGTAAATTTTACGATGAAATAATGTTTAATTATAAAAACTCTAAAATAACTTTGGTAAATAACAAGTTTATTGACAGAAGCCCATGCTTTGACAAAATTTTATGCAAATTAACCAATACGTCAATCAAAACAAAAACCTAAATTAAAATCCGATTAGGCAAAATAAATAACCCTTTGATGTTTAAGACACTTATTATTCCCGCAATTTTTGCGAAACTCCCAAGCCCACGCATTCAGGAATATAGATGTATAAAATAACGAGAAGAGACGAATCTCCCATAGCTTCCCCTCATCTCTGGTGATTGATGAATGTTGACTCCATCTCTCCCTCTCTCTCTCTCTCTCTTTCCGTACTCACGCACGCGTGCAGTTTTGATGGAGGGCCGCGCTCTATCTCCTTCATTGTCAAGTAGTAGTCGACGTCTATATCTGCGCGCCCATATATACATGCATAATATACATATATATGCAGGAGACGGCCGGCTTCGCTCTCCCGAGGAATTTTGCCCGCCTCGAGCTCGTTTTTCTCTATTTTTCAAGTGCCCAGCTACGTAACCGTTTATGAATGGGATAATGCATGAAAGACGTTAAAGGATACGCAGAATGGAGTGCACATTACGCGTTTCGGTTTTTTTTTTTTTTTTTTTTTTTTATTATTGGATTAATCAGAGGCAAGCGGGATGCTCATGGAGAAGCTTGTTTTTAGTTTAGAACTATAATTAGATAGATGCGGTTCAAAATTTTTGACTTTATTATTGTAAGTTGATATGATACGATTGTAGTTAAAGAAAAAAAGTATTTAATTCAAAAATCAAACTTTGCTGCTATTTACAGAATTGGAGTAAGACTTTTTATATAATGACAAAACCGTAACATAAACGACAACCGTAATATTCAAATATTTAAGCGGGTTTCTATTTAAATTTTATTTTCTGAAAAATAAATGAAAACAGAAAGCTGTCATGCTTTCAATTTTATGCAATATATCTTCATTTTACTAAAAGAAAAATATTGATGTATGCCTTCAATTTTGATGATTAGTAAATGCTTGTGACTTTTAAATTCTAACATGACAGGGATTTCTGGAGTAACACAACAAGGAAAAATAAACAAACTTAAACGTAATCACAAGCCTTACTCCGATATAAATATTATGGAGTCAAACAATCTTAGCAATTTAATAATTCATAACAGAAAATAAAACATTACTTTATTGACATTATTTATAATACTGTTTTAACAAACTGTAAAAACTTAAATCTTAGGCAGTAGTCGTTTATTGTATCATTCACTGTAGGATTATTCCATTAATTTCAGCCGTTCGATTTACTATCTCTGTTTGGTTTTTAAGCTTCGCTGGAAAATAATTTTTATTAATACGCCGTTATTTTTTTTATCTTTATCAATAATTTATTTGCAATAATTTAAAGAATTTTAAAGAAATTATCAATAATTATAAGTTTACGGTTTCAAGACAATTAATTTGATTCATTTAACACAATACTTACGCAGCCGGTGCTTCTCAGTGCAGTTCAAAATGCAATCAACTTTTTGCTCCCGAGCGAGTGCTATAATTAATTGATAAAACTTGATTAATTATTTTGAGAAAAGAAAAAATTCTTCGAATAAATTAGTATTATAATTATGCTGCACTTACATTTACATCCTCGTGTACATTCACGGAAGTAAGTATTTATAGCCTGAGCTTTCGCATAATTTTGTTCCGAAATAGTTGAATTTTCCGAACCTATATGATAAAGTTCAATGAATTTTGAAATGCGATCTATAAATTTAGCAAAGCTGACATAAAAAATTTTTTAATACATACCTCTAATAATAACTACAAAGCAGGCGACAATGAGTGCAGAAAATACAAAATATTTCATCTTGGACTATGGATTTATACTTGAAATGCTAAAATGAAACTTAAAACGTTTAAACTCCCTTGCTTTTATTTAAGAACGGTAAGTAATAAATATTTAATATAGAGTCGTGAGAATCTTTATTGTATTTGTCAGTATCGCTCATGTACAATAAACAAATATATATATATATACAAATTATAGTTAATGACGAAGTTTTGAAACCATTATAACAACACGTGCATGATATTGCTCACGAACAAATTATTTTTAGTTACTTTTTCTCCTTTTATAGCTTGCTGTACTAACACAAGGAAAAGCTAGGCAGTATTCTTAAATATATAAAAGATTTTCTATTTCGATTTATACAATATCCTACATATATAGTATTTTAAGCAATTATGAAAATATTGGTCAATGCAAATAAAACGTTCAGTACATCGAATGTCCAAAATAACTTTATCCTCTTATTCTTCTTTCCTTATCAAACAATTGTCTCCTGATATTAACAAAAAATGTTCAGTTTCCAAAGATGAAAAAACTCCAATCTTCTTCTTTAAATGCACCTATTATTACCGAATACCTTTCTACTTCCAGACGCAAAATCGCACAAAAGCGAACACCTGCACCTGATCGGCATCCTGAGGGAGGAGATGGGCTCTTATCTATGCATCGCATCGAACGGTGTGCCACCGACCGTCAGCAAGCGATATTACGTAAATGTTCTTTGTGAGTTGAAGGACGGATGTTGGAAAGTCTTCTTTTTTTCCGGAGCATAAGTCGTTACCACTGCGAGACGTTGTTTAATCTCGTTTGCATCGTTTTTTATCCGACGTTCAGACTATTCGATTTCTTTTGCGTCAAAGTTTCCTTGTTTCTATCGTTTTTTTTTTCGAGCTTTATACCAATTAATAATTGTACTGCAAAATGCATCAATTATTTTTTTTATAGAATATAATGGGGGAAAAGAATAAATTTAATGTTTAACCTAATAATTACAATTTTTTAATTTAAAAAGTAAATTTTTTTTCCTTACGTGAAAATTGTTTATCACCGTTTATAGTTGAAACAAAGTTTACTTAAAATAAATCCTATAAAATTAATTTACACTATAATATTTTTTTTAGTCGAGCCGACAGTTAAAATCAGTCATCAGATAGTGGCTGCTCAATTAAATAATGACGTAACTTTGGAATGTTGCGTAGAATCATCGCCAAAATCCCTTACGACGTGGTATACAGAGTCAGGTAATTCATTTAAACAAGAGATAATGAATTTATAATTTTTAACGAACTTTATATTATCCGCATTTATTAACAGTTATCGTGATTTTCTTGCATAGGCGTAAAAGTGGCGTTAGACGAAAGATATCGATTAACTGAAAGCATGATAAATGACTACACTTACCAGGTCAACTTGACGATCCACAGACTTAGACCGTCAGATTTTAATACATTCACTTGCTTTACGGAAAACGCTTTTGGCAAGGCGAGCGCTGACATTCAACTACAAGGTACTAATAAAACAGAATAATTCAACTAATCGTATGGTTGAAATTTATTCAATATTAGTTAGTTCTGTTCTTCCTGAATAACTAATACGTGCAAATTAAAAAAACTTCAGAATGATTGTGATTGTATAATATTCCTGTTGTAGAGTATCACCGTGTTAAAGCTACAGCATCCACGTTTCATTACGCGGGCCATAGAAAGCACGTATCGAAAACTAAAAACAAAAACGGAGAGGCTCGTAACAGTTTAAGCGATTTCCAAAAAGTAGACAAATTTTCATTGCACGGTAAAGAGATGACATCCCTCGCCAGGAGCGAAGAGAACGAAGACAAGTACTCCCATCTACCTGCGGCTTCGGGGGCGCATTACGGTTCCACAGATTTTCCAGGATTGTTTTCGTTGAGCGGGGCGAAGACGGTAAACGGAATCGCGTCGGTGGCTGCCACGATTTTAGTCGTCTTCGTGCGTGCGACGACTTAGAAGGCGATCAGATCTCATAATTACATTCTAAGAATTAGCATACGCCGGTAAAACATATTTTTATGCATATCGTTTTTAAGATTCAGCTTACGAATAATGTTTGATCATTTTTTACACAGCTTTAAAAGCACTTAAAAAAATGTTTGATCAGTAAACGACAACGAGGATTTATGCCCCATTTAATTCATGCTTCGAGCAAAACTTGTAATACCTTAAATTTCCTTCAACTTTAATTAATACGAAAGATTAACGAGGTTATCGCGCCGCTGAAATTACAATACGTATTACTAGTTGCTGGGAGAAGCTTATACCGAGTATATTAATGCACGCAGCCTGTCGTAAATCATCAACCTTAACCAGATTTTTATGAATTTACCTCGGAGGTAAAAGTTTCATACTGAATTTTAGTTTATTCTTTCAAAACGTAGTTTTAATTAATGACATTTTTTATAAAGATTATTGTGGTACGAATTTTGAAAGACGATAATAAGCGAAGTAAACTCCAATAACGAATTAACAAAACTATGAAAAAAATCTAACTCACTTCATTGCTGTTACTACAATACTACTCTGATGCCTCCGAACTCCTCTTCATGCTTTTTGCTCGGCTTGACGCACCTTCCCTTCCTTTTTTATGGTATAGGTTTTTCCCAAACTCCAGACGGATTTCTCTCTCCCCCTTTCTTTCGTACTTTCTCTCGTAAGCATTCCTAACATTATTTTAAGGATAAAACGTGTATTTTCAGATTTTAAGCTAAATATATGAAATCAATCAATTTTTCCATTTTTAAAGATTTTTGGTTGATGAAAGAATTTCAAATACGTACAATTTACATAAAAATATGTTTACCAAGTTTATAATGTAAAAAAAAAATTTTATAAGACTGTTATATATAAATGTTAAGAAAATCAATGATATACAAAATTAATTTTTTGTAGAAATAATCTTTTTTTTTTATAAAAAAAGCGGTTATATATATATGTATACTTTAATTTTTCAGCGTATCTTTATAAATGATGAAAAACTTTTTTACATTTTTCTCGTTCACCTTTACTGTGATTAAAAATAAAAACTATTAATTTAGCTTACGATTACTTCAATATTTAAATAATTCATATATTATTTTATAAATGTTTAATTAATTAATTACATTTACATGTCAATAACATGACTCATTAATAAATAATGTGATAATATTAATGTTTTGCAGTAGCATTATGTTATGCAGATTTTTAACATTAGCTAAACTTTTTACATTCATTCCAGATTAAAATCTCTTATAAAAGAATATGTAACAATAAAAATAAGTAGATAATTTCCACTGCCATATATTAAGTTGAAAATTTACTTATATAACAAAATAAACGACAATAAATGTTGTTTCATATGTAACGATTAATTGTTCTTATTTATAGATAGTTTTAGTTTGATTAAATATTCAAATTTTTGTTTTCAAATTTTAATGGCGTCTCTGCCATAAGGGGTATGAACATACCCAAGAAGAATGAAGTTCTGAGTCCCTGAAGCGAAGACTCCGAGCATTTCAAGCGTTTGAGAAAATGTTTTGTCACAGCAGGGCTTACCGGGAAAAAAGTCATTTTTCCTGTTTTTTAAAATTAAATTTTTTTTTTTTACTTTTTTTTCTCTGTCAACTCCAACTCGACTCCGACTCGTGCAGAACACCTCACCCTCGCTAGAAATAGCTTACTTTCTCTCCTTGTTGCAGGAAATGTATGTACTATTTCAAATGTCGATTTAAAAAGAATGGTCACAAAATAGTATCATATTTTACTTGCAAAGAAGGTAAGCTTCTTTTAGGAAAGAATGCAGCTCAGAAAAATTAAATTTTAAAAATATAAGCAACAAAATTTCATTTATCTTATTATTATCTTTCATTTACGTTATTATATTTTATATAATTATATTTTCCGTAACAGAGATAAAAAAGGTGTTAAAATATTGCACGTTTTAATTCTATTAAAAAGTTCTGCTAAAAACTTGATACACTTTTGTATCTTGTCATCAGAATTACATTACAGCTGACTTAGCAAGGGGAAAATTCTTAGAAATATGCGCAAACCCGTCGGCTGTTGCCATTGGCATACCAACATCGTATCAGGATTCAGGAAACGGGCGCAGCACACACTGCGCAGCTACGCGTAGACAGAAATTCTAACATGGCCGCCGCACCACTCACCAGGTAAAGTCTGAATAAAGTCATCGCGTGTTCCCGATTTCAGTGGGTTCGTTCAAGCCCGGAGGGAAGGTTGGTTTACGCGAGTGTTGAACTCTCTTGTACAGGTAACAGGAGATTTCCCATCTTTCAACCCAGCGAGGATTAAAAACGTAAACGTCGTGCCCCCGATTTTCCATGAACGCTCTCATGCGTCCAGCAATAACGAAAGGATCGAAGAGCAGTAGACGAAGAACATTCTCTTCATTAGTAGCAGTAATCGAGCAGGTAATGCGTAATTTAACCTTGACTGCTCCGTCGGAGGAGTCAGGAGAAATCGTATGCTTCTTTTCTTATGTGCGCACAAATGTGTGCATTAACATATCTCGTGCAATGAGGAGAACATGGATTATCTGTATAAACAATCTTGTTCGCGGTAAAAACTGATGTAACTCGGAGTAATTAAAGGCGTGGTGGTATAATATAATAATAAAAATGACTGTTTAATTTTCCTCATTTAACTTATTATTAGAGTATTGTGTACGTACAAGGCTAGTACAACCTTTTTTTTTTGCAGATTAATATTTTTTCTGCATTTTTAAGATATGTATTTTATATTTGTATTTCAATCTGCTTCTTGTTTATAACCACACTTTGATAAAATAATACTGTATATTCATTAAGTACAAAATTTTATTTGATTATACAGTATCAGCTCTCTAATTTTCAATTTACTAAAGTTTATGTATTTATCATTGTAAGGTATTTTCTGTTTTGTTTTACTTTTACTTCACTATTTACAAATTCTTTTGCCATAAATTTTTGCAATTAATATTTATTTTAACTAAAAAATTATTATATCCGATATAAGCAATGGGGGTATATTAAAAAATTTCTTTGATTGTTTTTTCTTCATACCATCGTACTAAGTTGAAATTTTTGAATCTGAATTTAATAATATTAGTAGCTTTTTGAGGTTATGAAAATAAACCAATTTGAATCCCTCAATACATTGTTTATGTTCCTCATCATTGCAGTGAGATTTTCACATTATATTTTTCTCAATATATATTCAGTAAAATATTGTACATGTAATGAGGAGGAGGAGGAATGGCCAGCGATCTCTCAAGTGGCTGCACAGAAGTCAACGAAATCTTTGATGATGAAAAGGAAGAGGGTGAAATATCTCTTGAAGATGTCAGTTCATCTGAAGAGGGACAGCTCTATAAATATAATCCAAGAATTAATGGAAAATGTCCATATTGCTTGTCAATGCCACATGCCACATGGTGCAGAAGTTTGACAGTTAATAAAAATAATATTAAACGAGGTAAGAAGTATAATTTGTAATTTTAACTACTTTCAAAAGTTGATCATTCCTTCTTCCAGACAAATCAACTAAATTAGTAAAATATTAACGTTTTATAAATTTTTATTTGATTATCCATGTTGGTAAATGCAATGAAAGTAGTTATGAAAATTTTAAATAATAATATCAATATAATTACTTGTCTCAATATCTTTTCAATCATAGAACAGAAACATTTTTCCTTTGTTCTTTACCATTCTCCTAAAATAATTTGCAATGTTAGCGCTATAATTCCATACATCTTTCTCTACATCTTAAAACCCTTCACCCTATTATTCCAATTGCTAATCAAGTCGTAGCACACCATGTTATTGCCAAAGATTCAGGGCTGCAAGGAAAGGAGAATCGAAACAAATACCGGAATTATTCCAAGGACAGCCCACTATGTATTAGCAGCCAACTCAGCACTGGTTCTACCACCATTCCCACAACGAAAGGCATCAATGGTATTCCATACAGTACATTGCAAGAGAAAAACGATGATGACAACGATTTGGTGCCTATCTCAAGCGATAGCGACATGGAGCTCGTGGGTCTGGACACGAAGCCGGAGAAAAAACGTCACCGAGCCCGAATACGAAAAAAACGACGAAAAAAGTCTACATCTCCGCTTTCCTTGTCGCTGTCTCCATCGTCTGTTGACCTCGCTATTAAGGAGTCGATTCACAGAGTTGAGACTACGAGTCCCATCGCGGCGGACTTCAAAAAGGAGAGTAGTCACAAGAACCACTGTCGATCACCCGAAAAGAAGAAGGCTCCTACCTCTAAGGCTTTGACACCAACACGAAGACACAATCGAGTTCCCGTCACTAGAATTCGTGCATCACCACATTTGAAGAGAAAACTGAAGTCACCACTGCGAAAGACATCTCCTTTGAGGCCTTGTAAATTATTAACGAAAAAAACGGTACCAGTTACATCGGACAGTCCAGTTACACCTCTCCTGCAGCAAAAACGTGCCAATTTTAGCAAACTGCTGAAAAAAGTAAAACTTTTGGAGCCTTTCAGATTGAAAGAGAGTGGAACTTCGTTGAAAGATAAGCTTAGTAATATCATCTGCAAAAGAGGCCAAGTAACATCTAAGGAAAAATTCAATAATAAAGATGTTTTATGTTTGACCTCTTCCAAGGAAGAAGTAATCGTGATTCCACATGAAGAAGTAGAAGAAGAAAAAAATAAAGGAAAAAAAGAACAGAAAGAAAACATTAAAGAAAAAAAAGATAAGGAAGAAAACGTTAAAGAAAAAAAAGATAAGGAAGTAAAAGGTAAAGAAAAGAAAGATAAGGACGAAAAAGGCAAAGAAAAGAAAGATAAAGAAGAAAAGGGCAAAGAAAAGAAAGATAAAGAAGAAAAGGGCAAAGAAAAGAAAGGTAAAGTTGGAAAAAGCAAAGACAAGAAAGGCCCAGAAGAAAAAACTAAGATAGAAGCTCAAAAAAAGGTTTCAAAGAAAGAAGAAAAGAAACCAGTTGAAAACCAAGCAAATATAGTTGATGAAAATAATAAAGATGATGAAGAGGATCTTGTGATTCTGCGGCAAATAGCTTTAGAAACTAAGCACAAGAAAAGTGTTTTACTCAAACCTGAAGAAATAAAGACTGAGCCTGTTGATCAACCACTACCACCACCATTAACGCCACCAATTTCATCAACTGAATTAGAAGCTCAATTAGATATAGAACCTGAGCCAGAGACTCAAGTTGATTCTCAAAAATTACCTAATTTTTGTATGGATGATAATGACGAAGATTTGGAACTACGCATGATAGCCTTGCGTTCGGCTGTTCTCAAAAAACATCGCACGCGCATGCAGTGTGGCAAGAAAAAGAGGAAAAGACCAAATTCGCCTTTACCTCGAATAGAAAGTCCTTTCACTAATAGTTTTCTTGAAGACTTTCCTTTTTTAGCTGAGATTTGCAGTCCCACTTCGCCTTTAAGTTTTAAAAAAGATATTTATTCAACCGAGGATATGGAGCTAGACTCAGACATAGAATTAGATAAGGAAATAGCAGCATTGAGCGAAGGGGAGTCACCGTATTCACCGACTGACGAAATCAGCCATCAATTAGAAACCAATATTGAACGAAAAGAAGTAAATATGAGTCTTTATTCGCCTTCAAATCCCACAGATACTCCAATGGGAATTGGAATTCCTAACGATCCAGCTTCTAAAAATACCATGGATGGTAGCTTTCTTGAATTCACTAACCAAGAGTCAAGACCATACTCGCCAACTGATCTCACCATTTATGATCCCGACTTGCCAGGTGTGCATTCGACTGGCTCGAAAACCGCACCTCTTCAACCACCACCGCTACCACCCTTAAGCATGTTTCAACAGCCAATGCTACTTGGCTGTACACCAAATCTAATGGGTCCTTATGTAGATCCGTCTGTACAAATGGTTCCAACACCGATGAATAATTTCACAGCCATGCACCAGTCAATTAATCCTCTCTTGATGCCAACACCAGCTGCCGCAGCTCCGCTTTTCACTTATCCAACAACCCCGCAAACTACGAGTCTAGGTATGAACGTATCGCCTGTAGTAAGCCTAGGTATGAATGTATCAACTGCAACGAGTATGAATATGAATATATCGCCATCAACGAACTTGGGTACCAATATCCCTACGGTAACGAATCTAGGTATGAACACTCAAGTTTCAACGAACTTAAATATGAATTTATCAGCAACAGCAAGTATGAACGTTTCAGGATCAACAAATTTAAGTGTAAATAATCCTACTCCAATTAATGAGCATCATCAACAGACAATCAGCAAAATTGTAAATGAATCTTTAGATAGTTTCGGTGAAACAGATATCGATGGTAGCCCTCTTGTTCCTATAGAAAAAGATGCTAATCATCATTCTTCGTGGACAATTTTAGGTGAACCTCTTTATCTTCACAATATGCATTCTATAAATAATATGAATGGATACCACGCACCGCCATTCAGGCAGCCTCATCTTGTTTCCAATATACAACAAATAAAACCAGTGAAAAATATTCAGTCTGGGCAAGAACATGAAGGCTTGTTTAAAAATGCAGAAATGACACCAGTTGATCTAAAAAGTAGTAAATGTATAAACAGTACACACTTTAAGCCAATCAAGCTAAACTCTCCACCTAAAAAAAGTGGGACTGGTCAATCAGCAGCTGTTTTTAGTCAGGAAACCGAAAAAGAATTCACCGAAGAACAGTTGCATGTACCAAGTCAATCAGAAAACTCAAGAGCTAAAAGGAGGTCGTCGACGACATCATTGCAATCTTCAAACAAACGAAAGCGTAAACGACGCAGTTCTTTGAGAAGAAGTAATTCAATATTATCGTCGAATGATGAAGATAAGGAAATGAAGAATAAAAACGATGCTAAGAAACAAAGTCAAAGTCAGTCACCTTTAGAGAAGAAAAGAAGAGGCAGCGTTGAAGATGATGAAGAAACGCTCAGACAAATCTTGTTGGCTTCACTGGCTAAGAGAGTAAATAATCAAAAACAGCCAGCTACGGTAAATTCTCAGGTAACTGAGGTGCCAGGAATGAAAGTATTAGACAAGTCTGAAAATTCGACTTTAAAGGCAGACACTACTAATAGTTCTCAACCAAAAATCTTAAATGCTTCCGTATCGCAAAATCCAGTCGCATCGTCAATTCCAATAAAAAAGACGACAACGGTTACAAATCCGCTTACAACTCTATCTACCCGTAATATTGTAAGAAAAGCAAATATGATTCCAGCTTCAACAAAAGTGGTAAACAATGCCAAGCGTTACCAAAATTTATTGCTTCAGCGCAAACTCCAGCAACAAAAAATCTCGCAGATTACATCTTCGAAAAGTCGCTTTAAAATAAATAATAATATTGGAAACAATAGTACTCAGGGTAGTCCAAAGTTGGTAAAAAAAAAACCAGAAATGGAAAGAATTATCATAAATCTTAATGAAGATACTGAAAGTGAATCTGATGCAGAAGAAGCAAAGTTGAAACAAAGTCCACCTAAGCCAGTGAGACCGGTTCTAAACATACCTACAACCGATTTTGAAAAAAGCCTGGATCATTTTTTAAAAGATTTAAAAGCAAAACATGATAAATCTTCAAAAACTAATGAAGTCGTGTCAAAATCAACAGTGCCTCCAAGTATTTCTATAAAAAACTTACCACCTCCATCGGCTCCACCTGTTACTAAAGCCGTGATTACTGCAGTCCCTTCAGGAGTGATTTCAACTGTCTCAACTGCATCAAGTGTTGGAACTTCTATTGTTACGACTTCGGTTACTTCTATTTCAAATATTACAGCTACTTCGGTTAGTACTGCGTCAATCGTTGGAGATACTTCAAATACTGGTAATTCAATTGCTACAGTTACTTCAGACACTACAGCATCAACTTCGATAACGCCGAAAACAGCAACTGTAAATATTACAGCCGCAGTGGTTGCTCCAAAATTAACCAATGAAAAAATTGTCAATACGAAGAGTACAAAGACTGATTTTAAATTATCAAGTTCAATTGCTACGCAACAGGTAATTTAATTTATTTCATAAAGTTAAAACAATAATTAATTGCCTTTTATTCACAGGTATTAAAACATTTACCTATACCACAACAAGAAGAATATCGACGTTTAAAACAACAGTTATTGGAACGAGAGAAGCAACTTCAAAGGGTAAAAGAATCAATAGCTACCTCAATACTTCCTCAAGCGCAACCTGCAAATGAAAAAATTATTAATTCGTCATCTAATTCTTCAATGACGCCAAGTTCATTAGCTTTATCTACGCTAATATCTGCTTCGAAAGCAACAGCGGCAATCCAGAGTTTAAGTCAATCTAAAGATGTTTTAAATAAAACACTTTTGAAACCAAACACAGATGCCCTTAAGGCACCGATTGTGCAAACTGCCACTAAAATTGTTCATTCAGCGCCTAATGCCACGGAAGACAACACCGCTATAAGTAAAACTATTAGTAGTAATTTAGCCACAAAAAATAATGTTAATTTATCAAATTCAAAACCTACAATAATCGCTACGAGAACAATTGCACAACCAGCAGTGTTACCTTCAAAGTCAAATGTCCCAAACGCAAATAAACAACAAACAGTGCTGCTTAGTAAGATGAATGATGCCTTAAATAATCAAAAGATGCAAATTACAGCTGTTGCACAAAAAGTTTCAAATTTAAGGATACTTACAAAAGAACAAATTAACAACAAGACTTCTAGCGTTCAACAGACTATTTCTTCAAAGGGCTCTGTTTGCATGGACGATTTAAATAAAGTAATGCCAAAAGTCGATGCTTCGCAAAAAACTGAATTAAATAATGTAACGGTTGGAAAGAACTGCGCAGGTGTAGATAAACCATTAAGTAAAAATTCGCAGAGCAAAGGAGAAAGCCCGTATTCAGAAAAAGTTAGCATTAACAAATCAACGCAAAGCTGGGAGGATTTCAAACAATTTGTAAATAACGAGGGGGAATCGCTTACAATTTTGTCAAGGGATGAACAAAAGAAAATTCTTTCAGAAACGGAAGAAGAATTGGTTAAAAAAAGGTACTTTTATAACGAAATATTAAGAAATTAAAGATTATATTAGGAATATGAAATCACCGAATGCGCAAAATTAATTTATCCTTGGTATAATTTAAATTTTTATTTTGTTTTAGGCATTCAGTGCTGGATGATATTACAGAAATGTCGGGTAGTCTTCGACAATGGGAAATAGAAAGAGATATGCAGGATTTGTTGTCTGCAGAGGTCAAAAATCTTCGAGAACAGTTGAAAAAAGCCGAAAAAAAACTGCAACAACAAAAAAGTAAACTTAATTCTATTCAACCTAAAGTATCTTCTTTCCATGAAAAAGTTAATACTGGCCGAAAAGAATGCTTTAGACTATCTAAAATATGCAATGGTCTTGGACAACAAGTTATCGGGCCTACTTATAGGTACGTAATGATTTCATACAGAAACATTTTCATTACTCTCTTTCATCAAAAAATAAATATTTATACATTAGATAAAAAAATCTTGATATTTATATCTAATATATATTTACTACTTTACTAAATCATTTAAAAAATTAAGTCATCATAAAACTTAATTTTTTTAAATTTTCAGAGTTCCTACTGCAGCAGCAGAGCTTTTAAATAATAGAATTAAGGAAGTTGCTACTCATACTCAAAAATTGAGAAATAAAAAAACTCAATCTATAGAAAGTATAAAATCCAATTTTACAAAGACTGATAAAGCAAAATCAAAAAATAATTCCAAAACTAATACTAATACTAATTCCATTTTAAACCAAAAAGAATCTAATTTTAATAAAAAAATTAGCAATTCTACATCAGAATCTGCTAATATTGATTCAAATGTTATTAGAGAAAACGTCGACATTTCTATAACAGAATCGCAATCTAAATCTAATAACTTAAATAAAAAATTAATTGATACAAATGTTATTCAAAAGGAAGTCGAAATTCAACAAATAAACAAAGATTCAGAAACTCCAAGTGTTAGGAAAACAAATGTAGATAATGGAATTCTAAAATCAGGAAACAAATCTTTAACACATAATTCAAAATTAAATACAATTTTAATTACCAAAAATAATTTTAATGAATTATCCAAAACTAATTCACCAGATACAATTTTAAAAATAGAAAATATTTTAAATGAAACTTCAAATCCACCAGAAAAAAATATTATTATTGAAAACGAAGAACCGTTATCAAATTCGGTTTTAACATCTAATAATATGTTCGAATCGGAACACGAAAAACAATTATCTAATTTATCTAATTTAAATAACATAAATAGTTTCTCCGGGAATAGTGAAACTTCATCATTAAATTATGAAAATTCATTAGTAAATGTTAAAAATGAAGATTTTAGAAGTTCATTAAATTTAAATACAGAAAATTTAACTTCAAGTGAACTAAATAATATTTACATTAAAAGTGAACAACCATCAGTAGGTGCAATGATTGAGAATGTGATAATTAATGAAGATATTGTTATTAAACTTGAGTCTGATCAATCTGATTTAGAATTAAATCCAGCAAACGACACTGAATTTGATAATACTGCATCAAAATCAAACGAGAAGTTAATAGAAGCCGAAGTTGAAAATTTAAATAAAGAATCCGCAGTAATGCCAATAAATCCTGAAGAATCAGCTGCAACAGCCAATACTGAAAATAATTCATATTTAAATAATTCAAATAAAATATTGGTTTTAAACAGTGAACTAAATATTCAAAAATTAAGTTTCAAAAAGAATAGCACTTCAGAAATCTTTAAAAGTGTTGAACATTCCACAGTTACAAAAGATACTTTATCAAAAGTACAGAGTACAGTTGAAAAACCAAAAGATATCACTCAACGTAGTCGCCCAACAATAAGAGTAAAAAGCTTTGAGCAGCTTTCAAAACATATTGAGAAAACTCAATCGAGAACGCAAGACCATTTAGTAACAAAAAAGAAAGCTATTCAACCTTATGAGTCAATTTTAAAGCACTTTAATGTGCCAAGGTGAGCAAATTAAATATCGATAATTTATAACTTTTTAATAATTTTAATATTTTAAAAAGGTCACTCATAATATTTTACTTTTCTTTAAAATCTTTGAAAAAATTTTCTTGCAAAAAGATGAAGTATTTGCATAAAATAATATAAATTATAATTTTTAGCTTTAAAAAATGTATATCTGATTTAAAAAAACACATACACTCTAAAAAACTTTTTTATTATTTTTCTGAAAACGTGTAGAAATAACAGGACCGATGGAATTCTTTGCCCATATCAACTCATGGGCACGTGCAGCGATGCCAGCTGTCAGTTCATACACCAGTCCACTAGTCATTCAGAATAAACTTTAGTGACTAAGGCTCCTCGAATATTTTTTATACGTAAGGTGGTTCGAATTTGTTGATAGGTGTGACAACACTGTTATAAAGCTATTTTTAATTATTTTAATTAGATAGATTTTTTTTGTTACGTGACCAAAGATTAGAAACGTTTAAAATCTAATTATAGTAAAGTAATCCTTTTAAATAATTCTTCATACGTAAACGTATTTCATTAATACAAGTTTCTAAAACAAACTTTAAACATTTCTAAAGTTGTATTTTTGAATGTAATTTTGAAAAACACATGGTGTTAATATTAGTAAAACATTCACTATATTAATATTTTTAAATAGTTCACGAATGATGAAATGCTTTCTATTACTTAACAGAGAGAATGTGATCATGTTTTTGATTTCAGGTATTTTATGAGAAGCTTGCCGAGTCCTGTGTTACGAATCCGCAAGGATGTCTCCCTTTTACAGCAACTTTGAAGATTGGTAAGTTGCCTTCGTAACTCACAGGAACACTTTTATAGTGATTTACTATTACCTTTTAGATCACTATAAAATTTTATGTCGATAAAATCGACATAAAATTTCGGTTTTTTCCGGATGATTATTTTTGTTACCGCTTTCACGTTATTATTTTTCGTTCGAAATGCGCAATATAAATTAATACTAGGCAATTTATTACATTTTTTTTTTCTTAAGTTTTTGTCGTGTGTAAAAATATATAAATATGTAAAAAAGGAATCTAATAGTAAGGAGTACAAATTGTTCACCATGTACATATTTTATAATATATTAAGAACGCAAGATTCTTTAAGCTCTTGAAGTGGATGATTTGTCAAAAGCACAAGTGATGATGACTTCAATTATGTGTTTAAAAATACATAAATACCTCATAGGAGTTAAGTAAGAAAGTGTACGTGTAAAAAATAAAAGTTAATTTTTTAAAAAAAAATGGATCTTGTTTTTTTATTTCATACTACCTTAAATATAATTCTTTTCCTAATCCTTAATATTATTCCTTTAAAGATTAAACACTTTTTAATTTTAAAATAATATCACACGATATTTTGTGCAAATAATATTCTTTACTGAAAAAAATTTTATAAAAAACCAATTGTACATCACGAAAGAAATATTATTTTTTCCCGTATTCACCCTTTGGAAATTCCGCGTGTCTATACCATGGCATAATTTTCCTCTCTTTCCAATCATCCCACTGTTCAATCCATGAATTGGGACAAATTTGTTTGTATACATCCTGGAACCACTGACATTCTTCTTTACCTTCGCCTAGCAAGTGTTCGCACTGGTGAAAATCGAGGTACATTACGTAACAGCGATGCGTCTGATTTTGTTGCTGAAAACTTTAAAAACTACCATTACTTCTAATTATCATAATCATATAAATTAAGTTATTGAATACTTTAAAAAATTTACAAATAATGCTTTCTCTATTGAACACGTCTTATAACAGATAATAAAATTAAATACGTTTCGTAGAAACTTGACTTTATAAGATTGTAAAATTATTTTCAATTTACTTTTTCGTATTAATAAATTATGCATAAATAAAGGTTTACAAAATAAATAAAGGTTTAAATTGTAGTTGTTAAAAGATTGAATAAATAAAAAGTACTATATGTTATACTTTTTATTACAACTAAAAGGAATTTTTATTTTTAAGAAATGTAAAAATTATTTAATATACCGGGGATCAAGTCCAGGACTTTTCAAAGTCATTGGGTTATCTTTCTTGCATTTATCTTGTTTTTTATTTGCAACTTGTTTAAGCTCAGCTAGATCGTTTCTAAATCCCGCTATTCTTGTTTTCTTAGATTTTGTGTCGTTTGACTTTAAATTAGACATATTGCCAAAAGGTTTTTAAAAAAAGATTTATTAATTTTGAAAAATAGAGGTTACATTGACGTGACAGGTCTGTTAATTTTTTTCCAATAATTGATTTGCATTTATTTTAAAATTTATAGATATTTAAGTTAGGCCTTTTGTTTTATGACTAACTTTTAAACTAGTTAGCACCTTTTGTTTCATGACTAGCTTCTGTTAAATATTTAAATATTTATTATACATAATAATAAATACATTTTTTTTATTATTACGTATAACGTGATGCCTTTTTAATTCTATCTTTAAAGAATCAAGTAACTTTTTCAGGCCCATTTTTTGCAATAATTTTGCATCAAATACATGTTTGTTAAATAATTTTTTTATTGTGTACAATTTTTATAACGATTGATAAAGAAAGTATTTGGTGTCAAAACGCAAAGTAATTTAGTGATCCAATATAGTTATAGAAATAAAAAGTCATACTGAATTTTACTAGATATAACTGTATAGCTGACACAGATGCCGTAGTACAGTACCGGACGTTGACTGATGCGATGCGAGCAAAGTGTACACAAGAAAGAGTTGTCTGAAACGAAACGGCTGTGCTGCCACGTCAAAAGATACTATAAAGAAATGTCGTTAAAACATCGTTTATAATAATTAATTTTTGCATTTTTTTATTTGCATTAAAATGACCCTCGAGGCACTATGGCTATATTTTCTGATAATTATTCTAACGATTATATTTTTGGTAAGTATTAACGATTGCAGAGGTTATATTTTGCTCAAATATAGTTGAAACTTTAAATGCTGGATAAATAATTATAATTATAATAAAATTTGTTTGTTGTAGATTTGCATAACAATATTTGTACTATGCAAATATACAGAACCATACCCCAAAGTGCATCGGTACGAAGAAGAAAGATATTTTCTTGACCCTAACACAAATAAAAAGCATGCCTTTCCTTCCTTAGAAGATGATTGGAGTATAAATATAAGTGTTATTGTTCCTGCATACAATGAAGAAACAAGATGTAAGATTACATAAGTTTTATAAGAATTCCATTAATCACTAAATAATATTTTTTACTTAAGGTATTATTCAAGATCATTGAAATAACTTTTCACAACTTTTTTATTTTTTAGTGCCACCTATGCTAGATGAATGTTTAAATTATTTAGAACAGTATAAAAAGTCAGGTCTTTCATACGAAGTAATTGTAGTCAGTGATGGCAGTAATGATAAAACTGTTGAAGTCGCACATTCTTATGCTAAAAAGTATGATACTGTAAGAGTTTTAGCTTTAATAAAAAATAGAGGTAAAGGTGGTGCTGTAAGACTGGTTAGTATCAAACTATTTATTTAGAATGCTTGTAAAATATTTTGTTTTTGTACTTAATTTAAATACTTTTATTTCTTTAGGGAATGCAAAGTGCTAGAGGTGCCGTTTTACTGTTTGCTGATGCTGATGGTGCCACTACTTTTAGAGATTTAGCAAAATTAGATGAAAGCCTTAAAAGTGTTCTAGGATGTGAGTATTTTTAATAAAATTCTCTACATAAAGTTCTATAAGAGTATATTTAATGATATCTCATTACACATTTTTATTGAAAAGGTTAAAAATATTGAAAGTTAAAAACATTCAAAATATTTTACAAAAAATAATTAATTATTATTATTTAATTATTGTATTTTAAACAAAATTTTGTTTAAATTTCAGTTGAGTACATTCAATCGCCCGATAAAGTTTCGCTTTCTCATGCAATAATCTGTGGCTCAAGAGCTCATCTCGAGGAAGAAGAAAAAGCTAAACGGTCTCTGTTTCGCTTGATGCTCATGTATGGTTTTCATTTTCTTGTATGGTTTTTCTGTGTCAAGAGCGTCCATGACACACAGTGCGGCTTCAAGTTACTGACGCGTGAATCGGCGCGTGTTGTCTTTACAGCCTTGCATGTTGAACGTTGGGCCTTTGATGTTGAGATGATTTATATTGCTGAAGCTCTACGGATTCCTGTAACTGAGGTAGCTGTCGAATGGAAGGAGATTGAGGGTTCAAAAATTGTACCTGTCTGGAGCTGGCTACAGATGGGTAAAGACCTAATCTTAATCTCTATGAGATACAAGTCTGGAGCATGGAAAATTGCAAGACCAAAACGAAACTAAAACAATGTGAATATTTTTTTGGTGCTGAATATTTGACTATGTTAGAATTCCAAAATCAATTTTCATAGTCTGTAATGACTTAATTGCTTAAAACATCTATAAAAAAATTAAATATTTACTTTTTCAATGACAAATGCATTTATAACAAATAAATATAATGATTGCTTTTAAGACTGCTTTTCTTGTTAAAATACATTATTCATTTACTAGAATATCTTTAAATAATGCTTTAATGAAATCTTTTACTTTGTTCGATAAAAAGTAGTAAATTTGGATGAATAAAAATCTGATTTTAAATATTGTAGTATGTACATAAAATTTATACTTAATCTTAAAATAATTTGTTATGAAAAATGAAATCTTTATAATTTTCTTATATATTTTTCAATAATTTTTTGAATTTTTATTATTGATTGTAATTGCAAATTCTTTATTGATAGGAATAATGCAATATTGTAAATAAAAGTACTTTTTAACAATTTTATAAATACAATTACAATGTATTTAATAAAAAGTAAATTAATAAATGATAACACGAGATTATTATAATGATTTTATTAATTAAATCTTTACTTAATGCTTAATGCGATTTTCGGTTTTTACAGTTTGTATATACTAATTAAATATTTTCAGAAGACTCAAATTCAAATAATTTGAAAAATTAAAAAAGTGTTGAAAATGAATGTACATATAATTCAAACTTTTTGAAGTTTTGTTTGTAAAATATTATTTGACAATAATAAAAAAATAAAATATATAATTATAATATTTTAAGCGTCGATAATAAATTTTATCCAAATCACAAATAACATTAGATTACCGAAGCGCAGTCTTGATTGGTAATTGCGGAACTAACAGAAGAAATTTAGGTATCTGTACTCTATAGAGTGTATTAAACTTTTACGTTAGAAAAAACTTTTCAGCATTTTCTAAATCATTGAATGATACATTTGGACGCAGTTGTTTATGACGCATTCTCCAGCATATATGTATTATGTACCTAATTAGTTATAGCAGTATGATAGCAGTTGAAGCAGCTGCTTCGTTGCCAAAACGGTGGCCGAGAAGCGGAAGACTTTAAGTTTTGCGCGAATTGTTTTACATATGAAAATTTTATTTATAATAAATACTTTGATAAATTATTTTTTAGTTTTAACCCTTAAACGTCCCACTGGGGTCATTCGCGGCAAGGCCTCTTTTCATTTGAAATTACCGCCCTTTTCATGTTCGAAATACGGACTTATACTGTAAATAAAAAATAAAATTTTTTTTTTTAATTTTTTTAACTAATTGTTTTGGATAAATGAAAAGCTATTTGATTAGTTTTAAAAATCTTTTATTCTCAAACTTGCTTAAATTAAGTAACTGACATCAAAGAGTGTGCGCTCGTTTCAAAGGTTGAAGGAAAGGTTAGCAATTGAATTGAAAAGAAAAAATCATGAAGGAGCTCTCTTTTTTTATTTATGGCACGGCGTGGCATAAGTGCCACTTATACGCACGGTTGCTAAAACAAGCGGACGTAATAGTGGCACTTCTGCCTCGCCTTGCCATAAAATATTGTTCGATACAAGTTATAAAAACGATTCTTACACGATTGTGAGTTTGTCGCCCGAGCAAAGCGAGGGTGATAACCACAATCGTGTAAGAATCGTTTTTATCACACTAGTATCGAAAAGTACTAGTTCGACACATGTTATAAAAACGATTCTTACACGATTGTGAGTTTATCGCCCGAGCGAAGCGAGTTTTCGAACATGAAAAGGGCGGTAATTTCAAGAATCGTTTTTATCGCACTAGTATCGAAAAGTACTATTATTTTTTGCTAAGAGATTCTTTTCAAAAGACTATCATCGAAGCCGGCGAAAACGTCCACAGCGACGCCTCTTCGCGTTCTGTAACGTAGTCTCCTTCATGACCTTCATCGATATATCAGTGATATCGGCAGGGAGACAGCTGCGGCCCCGGAAGATGGCGTGATTACGCATTG
>UCOL01002020.1:0-29393 GCA_900474335.1 Ormyrus nitidulus
AACTAATCCTGGTAGAAGCGTAACGATAGTATCGCTAGAAACTTTGTAAATTTTGAAAATTTAACAATAATCTAGCGATATTATCGTTACGCTTCTACCAGGAAAAATGGAAGATTTTATCGTTATTTCTTATTTCTATTATGTCTATGATATAACCGCCGACATCGAACCAAGTAAGGCTACAAAAGATTACAGTAGTAAAAACAGATGAACCCTTTTAAGGTCGCCTCGAATATACACAGTATATATACGACTGTTTTTATCAGCGCCAGATTCAGCCTTATAGGTACAGTTTGCATTTGTAAACCCGCGTGGCCAAGCTCGCAGGGGCCCACAAACGAAGTCATCCGCCGTCATTGAGTAATTCAAGTTCTCAGAAGAAAGAAACGCATCAAGAAAGCGTATGATTAGACCATTTCGACCATTCTCGACACAAGACCGCCCGTTCGTTCGGATCGGCACTTGCCGCGCGGTCCTATTGGAATTTCTAATAAAGCCGTCGTAAGTGTAAAAAAAGCGCATCGAGATACCCTCATGAATCACGGCTAGTATAAAACGTGCCGCCATACACGTGTATATACCGGCTCAGGCTGCACTGCTTTATAAAGAGATTTTTCGCAGTGCTTTCTTTTGATGTAATTGTTTTCTGCATCGGGCCTTTTTAACATTACTTTAGGTTGTAATATCATTTGAATGAAAGAGATCTTAAATAATATTATTAAATAAAAAATAATTTTATTTTGAATATTTAAACATTTTAAACGATAAAGGGAGAAGCAGCAATTTCTTAAAAATAACTTTTCTGTTCAGTAATGAAAAAATAAAAAAGTCAGTATACTTATGATCAATTATATCTGATGTATACGAGCTTAGGAATCTGCAGGGAGTTATAAATCTGTATAAGGCTAGAACAAATTATTTTATACTTTTTAATCCATTTTAAAAACAGGTTTTTAAACAAATTTTTTATAAAAACAAATTAAAAAAAACTATATCTTGCTTTTTAGATTTGTGTATGTGTGAAATTTTGCAATCGATTTTACACATCTTTGATGAAATAGACATGTCGCAAATTTCAGGTTAATTTCAGTTTCACTTCACCTGATCATATCTGAAATAGAAAATTGTTATACCTATAATATATCAATCTTTTTAATTGTTATTATTATTATTATTTATTATTCAGTTTCAATACAAATGTTATACAATTATTATTGTATTCCTGCCGAGGTAAATGTTTTACCTGTTCGCAGGGCGGCCGGACAAAATTTAAAACTAACTTTAAAACTAAGCATTGTGTTATTTTCCTGAAAAATAAAATAAAGAAGCAAGTGAAATTTATTTTATAAAGCTTTTATTTCAATATTGAAACAATTTATTTTTTTAACGATTTATCTCTAGTATTAAAAGATTTATTGCATAACGCTTGAATAGTCACAGAAAAATAGATGTATATTATATATCTACGTATAATTCGTCATACGTATAATACGTCATTGTTACTTAATATTATCATAGAACATAAGAAAGTATATTGTTATAACTAATTCTTCCGTTTCGGAAATTTATCCAAATACAATTATTTGCATTGATATTTATCAATAACGATTTATCTAATAGGAACTTTTCTTTTGCAAAATATTTTGCGTCATTAAGTATAGTCTGCAAAAAAGCAGTATAAAATTTCAAGCAGCTTCGGCAATGATCAAAGACTTCAATACCTAAGCACAAGTACCTGTGTTTGTAGCCGACTTTCTCTTTCTTACCCTTTCTTGGCAACGTGTCATAAATTCTCTAATGAATCATTTCCTTAAAGTTTAAACAGTCGCTGACATTAATAATTGTAAGTATGCATCGTTGCGAATAAATAAGATTTAATTGCAGAAAGATTTTTCAATCATTATATGCGTTTCGTTATTGAAATATTTTTCTATAAATATAACTTTTACCGTTTATACCAATATCAGCTTTTACTAAGATTTACGCAATTACTCATATTTCTTTTGTATAATAATTCGAAGTATTTCGATCTTGCAGTCGTTTATTAATTTTTTGCTGCATAATTTAACTTTTTTGCAATTCAATTCTCCAAGTTACTAAAAACTATAATCCACTCGTGGCTATTACTTTGCTAAAATTAACAACTTTTTGGCTTTAAAATTAATCTACGGAAATTAATTGGAGATTTCTTAAATAAAAATGTCTACAAAACGCAGATCGCGAAGTTACGCACGTTCACTGCTCTCGGCCATCTTCTTTCCAACGTTAGAAAATGTGCAGCTGTGCGGAAGCCTTGCGGCAACCACTGAGCCTCCCCTCTTTTCTTAACTTTATATATTGCGCCCCATCGCATCCCTTCAAACTTTTGACCGCTTGCTGTGGCGTCTCCCTCCGATTATAACAAAAGGTGATTTCTATGAAATGTACACTCGAGCTTTTATATTATTAATCAATATAGATATTGATTAATTTTGCAATTTACTGTAAATATTTTACAATGGTACCATTTTTTTAACTACTTTATGAGAGACTTTAGTTTTTAAAAAGTTAAACAAATTTAATCGCGTACAATAATTTAAGCTTTTTTGTAATACAAAAATTCGAATGACGGTTAATTAAAAAATCATGCATTGATCTATAAATCAACCATTATATCTATAAATCAACCATTATATCAACGCCAATTAGTATGCTAATAGTAGAGTATAATATAATAATAGACATTTTACCTAAAATCAGGGTTTAATCAATTTTTAATGATTTTTTAGTTTAGAAGATATTTATTTATAGCATAAAATGCAACTATTTATTTATGAAGAGCAAATTTTACAATCATAAAATTAAGCTAAGCCTAATTTTTACAAAAATATACTCTACGTAAGAGACTAATATAAAAATATTTTAAAATTTTACTTAAAATTATAGTTCGATAAGTCTTAAATATCGTCTTAAATAAATTTTTAAGCTATTTCTTAATAATTTTAAAAACGATCTTTCGCTATCGAGTGCATTCTTGTACAATTGCAAAATTAATCTACACCTAATTTTTACAACAAAAAGAGACTAATATAAAAATATTATAATAATACACTTTATATCACATATATAATATCTAAAAATATTATAATAAACTCTTTACTTAACATTATAGTTCGATAAGTCATGATTTTTTAATATAAAAAACCGCTCTTTCTATCGAGTGCATACAAATTTTATCGAAAGCTCTTATTTTATGGTCATAAAAAATTTGTATATCTTTGGTACAAACAAAATGAAGTATTTACAAAATTAAAATATTTAAAGATGCGATTTAAAAAAAATCTACCTATATACCCCTCGACTTTCGGCACGAAAGTTATTTGACTAAAAAAACCAAGTGAAAGTCCCGAAGCACTGCAGAGCCTTAGAATGATTTACCAATACACTCTCAAGTTTGAGGGTAGGAGGGACTATACCTGGCGCGCGCGCCGTTTCTCAGCCATAAATCATAGTCCGCACTTTACTGCTCGATTGTCGCAGAGATATCAACTATTGGAAAATTCCCGTTTTACCAGTCGCTCATGTAGCCGACTTCTAATGGTTTGCATCTTAACAATGAGGGGCAGCTAAACGACATCATGTTTAGCATTTCATTTGCAGATGCCGAGTAATCTGGTTTTGCAGACTGACCAGATATGTGCTGGTTCGGAAGGTTCCGCGTAGGTGTGTAGGCATATTGTTGCTGATTACTGTCCTTCTGAGGTTGAGGCATTAATAATGATTGATTAGCCACCATCATTGCGCAATCATTGCGGTTGTGTACCATTGTATTTCCCATGGTCGTTTGTATTGGTGCGCCGATTGTTTTTTGAATCTTGTTATCCTGCTGAGGCTGTGGAATCAATGATGGTTGATTAGCAACCATCATTGCGTAATCATTGCGGTTGTGTACCATTGTATTTTCCGTAGTGGCTTGTATTGGTGTGCAAACAGTATTTTGAATCTTGTTATCCTGCCGAAGCTCAGGAATCAATAATGGACCCTCCGGGACCCTTGTATTTGCCATGGCGACTTCTGTCTTTACGAACGGCATCGTTTCGGCATTCGCAGCGTCCTTTTGCGATGCGATCATGTTGTCTTTCATTTTATTCATATCCTTCTTATGCTTCATTCGTCTGTTTTGAAACCATATTTTGACTTGCCGCTCTGTAAGTCTCAAGTCGCGAGCAATCTCGGTGCGCCGTTTCTTATGTAAATAGGTAGAAGAATGAAACTCTTTTTCCAGCTCCAATGTTTGGAGTTGGGAGTACGTCTGTCGCGTGCGCTTCTGCCCTGCGCCAGTACAGTTTCCTGTAATGAGAAAAAAACACAAATAAATTTCAAATTTAATTATTATTTATAGATAACATATCTATACTTGTATTCTTTTAAATAATTATATAAATTTCATAAATAATTTTATAAACAAAATTTAAAAAATTTTAAAAGTAATAAAAAGTAATTTATGATAAATTTAAATTACCTTTATTTGGTTTCATCCATGAATAAGCTTCTTTAGATTCTGTATTGTTTCCACTCTTGTCATTGAGAGACATGCTTTTTGTGTTGTTATTGTTATTTATATTGATGCCATCTTTAATCCCATTAAATCCTGTGTTCGCAATATCGAAACCAACGTTTGGGGATGCAGGTGCTTGTCCGCACGGAGAAATGTTGCCCGTGACATGATTATTAACTGCACATCCTGCGATCATCCTTTCGTAGTCGATTTTCGGAGACATAGATGCTTGGCTGTGCATGCCATTGTTCATAGCAGTAACGCCATTTTCTATTGGCTTTACATTTTGAAAAGCAATGTTCGAGCACGTAGGCGCTGGAGCATTATTTTCTATTTGTATAGACGCGTAACTATTATAATCTCCGTTATTACACGTAAGCGATGACGAAGAATCGTAACTCGACACCGAAGACGGAGATACTCGAAGGCCCTCGTCCGGTGAAGTACAAGGTGCTGGTACGAAGTTTGCACAAGGTCTGTAATGCTGAGCAACGTAGTCTTTGCCGTGTCTCAAAATTGATTCTAAATATGTAGTTTCCTTTGGCACGCTATGAGTAATCGGATTTATACTTGGTTGATTGCACATGTTATAAGAATTATTTACGGGCGGAGTTTGATAGAATCCGGGATTCGGAAACATCGATTCCGTTTGCTGAGGAAACACTCTTGGATCCATTTGATGATATGGATAGTACCCGTAATTTGCCATTTTCAAACACGCACTAATCACTTGCACACATAAACAGACGAGTTTTATCTTACACTTAATCAAGTTCTTTGCCGGTAGGCTTCACTAAATACGTCCACTCTCGATTTAAGAAGCCCGAGGACTTAATTTGTTAAGAGACGTATTTGTTAAGACTTAATTTTTTAATAAGATACGTTTCTCTCTATGAATAACTACACTCCCTCTAGGCACGTCCTAGCTCCAGCTTGTTATTCCTTACACTGAAGCAAATTCTTTGCCGGTCGGCTTGGCTAAATACGTCCTGTACCTGGACAAGGTTTAAGGAAACTGAAATCTTAATTAAGAGACGTTCCTAGGTGGGCTCCACCTAGACAGACGCTAGCCGAACTACTGTACCCCCAGCAGCGGGGCTTGGAGTGTCGCCACGTGAAAGTGAGTCCCCATAATAAGCCAACTTTCAGTTAGTGGGGGGTGTTCTGCCAACAGGCAAGCTACCCCGTCGGGCCTCTTTTTGTCCCTCCTTCTGCCTTTTACAGCCTCTGCCTGGAACACGGAATTTCCCACTATGGACGCGTGCGGGGCACACGCTACCTTTGCCCCGGAGAGGGGGAGGGGAGGGGGGGATGAAAACTCTCTTCTGTATCAGCTGCCGCGATTGCCACCCCCGTGAACGTGAAAGACACATACCCCTCCCACTATTAAAGCCATTGACACATTGAGCCCATATTGAATTTACGCGCGGATCGCGACAATAGAGTTTCGGCTGCTGCCGCTGCTGCTGCTGCTGCTACTGCTGCAGCTGAGAGTAAGCGGGGGGTAAGACCATGTGTTCACGATACAGACGCTGCCCGCCAGATTTTCACGTGAGATACTGAATGGGGCGGACTTCCGAGGTGGCTAAAAAGGGAAAGAGCTCGGTTTTGCGCTTTTTTGCTCGGCTGAGCGTCCTTTTTTTTTTGGTCCCTCTTCTGATGCCGACGAGCCTCGAATTGGCCGAAAGCATTCTAGCAGTTGACGGTCAATCCATTCTAATTAGGTGTCGTTCATGCAATTCAAATTGTAATTGCGGAGTCAGTTTTGGTCTGGAATTTAAAATATTAATTTAAGGCTTTATACTTTTATGAAAGTGTATTTAATTTAATAAAATGTTTTGATTATTGAAAGTATTTTCAAATTAAAGCAAGAAAAATAATGAACATAAATTTTGGTGTTTGCTATCAGCTAAAAAGATTTAACAACATTAACAAATCTGTAAGCGCTTCCAAAACAATATCCCATCTTACAGCTTCAAATCAATCGCCGAATTAGAAATATTTTTTAAGGCGCACACGCCGCCTCACTGGCGAAAGCGCTTATATCCGCTAAATGCGCATAGGCCAATAATTATGTAACCTCGGAAATAAAGTCAGCAAGCGAGAACGATACCTACATGCGCACCGCCCATTGAATCCCATAAACGCTGCACCCCTCGAAATCTCCTTCTCTCCCTTGCGATCCCCGAGAGAAAACGAGCGTGCGATTATTATTAATTATATCGGCGAGTAGCTGCGCCGACTGCCCTTTTTTTTCTCTCTCCTCGCGAACATAAATGCATGCGCGTGTCTGGACCTCGGACATCGGCGAAGGACCATAAATCACGTTTTTTTTTTGCCAAACGCGTCGCTCGAAGACCGCTTCGCTATTTACATGATGTCCGCGACGTAGTTGATGATCGTTTCTTTATGGATAATTATTTTGAACGGATGTCCGCGAGTATTCTTTATCGACTGGTCTCTTGCTCCTTTTGTTAAGGAAATAGTTTAAGAATGATTCCTATCTATTTTTGCGGCAATGAGTTCATTTAACACCTTCTAAAATTAAGTATTTTTTTTATACCTACATTTAATAATATGTAAACTAAAACGCCCTGTAACAATATAATAAATATAAAATAATTAAGTTAAATTAATAAACAAAGTTGTTATTTAAATCTTATCAAACTTAGATACAATCAATTCTTTCCAACTTTGCTGCGTTCCATTCAGGCAATAATGCCATCAATATTTCTCGCTCGCTGCTCGCATCGAATCAAATAATCTCAAAGGCTCAGCTACCTCAAAAGATGTTTAGTGGTACAATGTAAATCTGTAGATCATATCAGTTTTCTTTTATGAAAGTTTGAGTAAACTTTCGCTGTGCGTAAAAATTTTTAGGCGCCTTCGCGATATTTTGTGCGTGCGTAATTTCATTTTAAGTATTTTGCACAAATCTAAAATCTAGTCTTGCCTTTCGATCTATCTTTTTCATTTATAGTGTCTTAAGGCATTGAATAATACTGCCCTCGGACAGCTTAAAAATCGGCTTATCTCAATCGGCTTATCTCGCTAACTTGCCGTATTTTTTTTTTCGGGGTAGGCTTAAGAAAATTCCCGCTATTTACGACTCTGTTTTGAAAACAGACTTCCTTCCGAAGAACACATGCCGAGTATCCTATGATGTATACCTGCGGGAGGTGTCTGCAAGTCTGTTTCTAATTCGACAACAAAGACAACTGCTACAAGGAGTCGTAAAACTTTCTCTCTGAGGACTGTAAGGGCCAAACAGTTGCAGTTAGGCGAAGAATTTTCAAGTGTTCTTGTAACTTTTAAAAAGCAAATGCTCAATTTTCTTTAACTTTTTTCTAGTTCAGTTAGTAAATAAATAAATAAATAAATGTATTAATGTATTTATTTATTTATTTATTTATTATGTAAATCAAAGTACATAAACAGAGAACATAATGCAAATAATATCAGGATAATAAGAATATATCCAATATACCTGCCTTCCTATAGAGATACGAATTGTACCTGTACATGGATCTGATAACTTAAAGACTTTTAAGATAAATCTATTAAAATGTTAAGTGGCATTTTTCACATTGAATGTTTCAGACAATGAAAGTTAAGTGAGTGATTATGTGTTCATAGAGAACGGTTGATTCTTATTACCATTGATTTTTTTATTGCAAACATTACACTACTAGTTTAGCATTACCGCCATGCCCCAATCAATTTCAAAACTCTAGCACAGTGTGATTTTAAAAATAGCTCGTAAAATCGCTTATACAAAAAAAAAGGAGAAAGAGAACAGTTACTCGCGGGGCTTCGAGCGACACACGCATGTGACTGGGGCGGCACATGTAAGGGATACGTACAAAGTGAACGGGGCACTCTCGCCGTGGGGCGACAAAGGGAGGCGGCGTTTTCAGCCATTCGAGAAAATTGGAAATAGCGCGGCGTTAGCGCAGACGGTCTCTATTTCTGCAGTCGAGCAACCATTATTCCTCGATTGATTTATATTTTGTTTGCAATGCGCGCACGTTATACGCGTACACCTATGCGTAGCTCGAGCTGCACCCCGTACGGGGTTCGCCGATCTATTAGTGCCCGCGCGGGCCAGTATGTCACCAGGAGTTGACTCTAGCCATTGTTCGGGCAATCGGACTTTATAGTTAGCAATTGAACGGGGATAGAGAAATTTAGGACTCGAAAATTTATCTTTCAGAGTATTTGTATTAGCACATTAGAATTATTTCATTTTTTTGATGATGTAGTTACTTGAAATATACGAAACTTACAATGAACCACTAGAAATATACTTTTTAAAACTTAACGAAGCCACCTAAATTTTTGACCCGTTAGAAGCCTCTTTAAAATTATTTTTTTTTCGGTGCGCAAAGTAATATCTCATGAAAAATGCTTATCTATCACGTAATCTTTAAAATGTTGACAAGTAAAAGAAAATTATAGATATACTCAGAGCGGGCGTTATAATAATACGTTATACCCAGAAAGCTTGCCAGCCAAGAGTCCAAAACTATTATCTGACTTGTAGATTTCTACATTTTTGTTGAAGATCCAAGTCTTAAAGATTTGAAAAAGTATAACGATATCACACCTTGTTCAAACCTTATGCAAACTCTAATTGGATCTCGGAGACTTTACACTTGTGTCTCTTCGCTCTGGCAGAGTCACAAGATTAATGCAAGGTCAGGCGGGCGTTCCGGGGCGGAGCGCAAAAACTGCTGAGCAATCTTTAGGAAGCTATGCCTGCAGTTGTGGACATATCTGCGCTACCTGAAACTTCCCTTCGGCTCGGGCACGCTCTTTTCGTGCGTCCTTAAAATAGAAGCGTGCCTCTGCGAGGTCCGACGAAACAAGAACCAACACCAACGCCAAGCCTCTCTTTGTTAGTGTATGTGTCAATTCGATTTCTTGCCCGAACGCGTGCCCGAGGACTCCCCGCAGGGCGGACTGGCGTTTAAGTGCTCCAAAAGTTATGGTGTCACTTCGGTATGGAGCAATTTTTTCGACAACAAGCCGGACTGTGATCGATTTATTAATTGTCACAATAGCAATTAGCGAGTTTTATCTTAGGGAAAAACTTGACGGCCAATGAATGTCTAATTTTTGCTTTGGTAATTAAGGCGTTTGCATTTATGGAAATCGGACGGATACGATTTATTGTTCCGCTTGAGCATAAGTTGAATGTCCTTAGCAAGTATAAAAAGATTTGAATTCGCAATTCTTGAAATTTTGCATGCTAATTTATGTTTAGTGTTTTTCGAGCACAGGGAAAGGATTTCGTGATAAATTATAAGTACAACGATTTATTTTAAATTAAATTGTTAAAGTTTATTGAAGCTAAACATTTATATCACTTTTAAAAATATGAAAAAATTCTAGATTTATCACTGTCTTAAAGTGACCCAGAAATATCTCATGATCTATATTTATTTTAATAATCTTTTGCTTCTGAAATCTTTAAAACAACAGATGAGCTGCCGACGACGTTTTCTCTGCATGGGTTCTATTTTGTTCGAGAACACGTGCCAAATAGAGGATTGTCCCTTCATTTGCAGGTACCTTCTTCAGGTAGATTACTGGTTTTAGTTGAGGATCAATTTCATAGAGTCAAAAGTTTATCCGGTATTAAAATTTGACTCTCACTTAAAAGTAATTATAAAAGACTAATAAAGCCGGAGAAATCTACATATTTGTTTAGGATATTGTAAAGAAAATGTTTAACAATTGGAAAATAAAAAATAACAACTTTATAAAAAAGCCGACAAACAATTTTCGGAACAAAATCACGCATCGATATAATTTACCAATTTCTTTTGAACGTTTCGTTTCGTGAAAAATTTAACCCAGCTTCAAGCCTTAACACAAAGCAACGCTCTTCTCGACTTTGGCGAACCACAGTCGCCGTATCAATGCATTCGAGAGAAAAGATTGACAGTGCAAGCTATTATGATAAATGGCACTGGCGACGGTACCCCTCCTGTATTCGTTTCTTTCTTTCACGCGTTCCTCCGTCGAATTTGCCCCTGCTGAGAAAAAGGCTCTACAGGGGATGTGCATTATTACAGATAAGTTCACTAGAGAGACTGTTCTCGAAAAAAGACGAAGAAAGTTGCGTAAAACAAAACAAATTTTGTGGTACTTAGAGTTCACTTTGCAGGTAGATTTTTTCAAAATACTAACTTTTTAAAGAATTTTTAAAAGTATAAATATTTTGCTTTAGTTTTCAATTTACAAATATTAGGGAATACCAGGACTAGTATAGTATCGACGGGGGTAAGTATTAAATAACATACACAAAATGTTAATACTATTAGCCGGTCTCACCTATGATTAGTAAATAAAACGAAAACCTTTTATTTCGTTTTTATACTATATGCGTTCCCAGTGTCCAGGGTTTAAGCCCAGATCAGTTCAAATCGGAATTTCACTAAGATCCTCCCTTTTCTTCTACCGTTTCCTAGCAATGCCTATCATAGCAATATTGCTATAATACTACATTGTCTCAAAAAAAAAAATCTTTTATTTCATACACGATTTGTTAAGAATTAATTTTTTTATAATTTATTACTATTTTTAATGAGTATGAGATGTATTTATATTTGTATAAGAAGCTAAAGTATTATACGCGATGTCATTCTGAAAAGCTTAATTATCATGATTTTATTCAAGTATTAAACTTTAAAATTAAAATAGACTTTGAATAAAATTGATATTTTCAACTGGCGCACGGCGAAAGCGTTCATCATATTCACATTTTTCTCGCGAAATTATACATTAAGCTCAATTAATCTTTTATTGTGCGTTCGCAAAACGGCCCCCAAAAGCGCACGTTGCATCACATTAAGCGTATCTCCCTTTGGGCAAACAAAACGAAATAGAGAGCGTCGAATTTTTAGGGCTCAAGGTGTGTACGGGCACCCTTTTAACAATGCAAAAGCGATGGCTCGAACGTACGTCGGTATGGGCAACGGCCCCAAAATGCCTGAGCCGCTCAAAGCGAAATGCCGCGCGCGTTTCGCGGAGGCAAGTTAATGAGAATTTCGCGTGTATCGGGAACCGGTGAGCTCTCTCGACGCGGAAGGGAAGACGCCACCCTTCCTGCGATGTCAAAAGTACGAAGATCCCGGGCCACTCCCTACTTTCGCACGCACCATTTTTTACAGTGAGCATTTTACGCTCTGAATTTGCCAATTAAACGCGCGCTTGTTCTCGGATAATTTTTATTGCTGTTAGAATTTTTTTACATATATTATAGATATCTAGTGGCGAAAATAACAATTGCAATTTAATAAAAATAGACTACAAGGAAAAACATGAAGCTTTACCGACTGTTGCCTTAAAGCATTTCATGTTATCCGTTGTACTACGTAACTCTAAGTACTGTTAAACCTATAGTTTTACATTTTTATTTCCTATCGCTCTTAAATCAGGCAGCTTTTAAATAAAAAATTTACATAAATAAGCTGTAAATAATAAAAAATTTTTAACTAAAATCATTATACGTTTCACGTTTCTCCGCCGTATAAAATATCAATCGCGCCTGGTTTTGTCCATTGAATAATTCGCTAACTATACGCAAGCTCCTTACAGTCGTTCGAACGAAAATCGGCTCTCGCTTATACGCAGATCAGCGTGCGGCGGCCGCGTCGCCGTTGAACCGTACGATAGCGAGAGTGCAAGCTCAGGCGCAGAAGAAGGGGCAGACAGCGGTAACAGCGACGGCAATGCATCGTTAGCCGGAATGCTCTCGCGCGCGCGCGGGCAGATAAATGACGCGGTCGCCTCACATCTGACGTGAATGAAGTTGGGATCGCTCACCGACGCGCTCTCACCTATACCTGCCCGCGAAAGCCGAGAGAGAGAGGGCCAAACAGGGCAACAGCGGCGAACGCCCGCAAACGTCGCAATAACTGCGCCTAATGATACATTGAGGGCAGCCCCTAAACTGTACGAGCATGTCAATCGATTAATAAACCTGACTGGATCGACGATTCCGAAGATTTCTCATCGAGACACCGAGGAGCCGCCGCGCTGCAAGAAACTCCATTCCTTGCGCTTTAAGACAAACGTTCGATTTTGCATTCGGGACCCTCGATCGCGAGAATCATTAATTACGATTGGTATTTATTGCAGGTTAAGGCCTAAGCAAGCTGTTATGCCAGCCGAATGAATGGGATTTCGATATGTATAATATTTGTGCATCAAAATTTGTATTAATAAAATATTAAATTGACACTTGAAATAAGCCCATTGAACGTCTTCATTGATGTGCAGAAATCGTAACAGCGATTCACAAACAAATATAAGAAATGGTTTATTTGTGTAATAATTGAAGAAGCGAACAGCAATCGACAAACATTGTTTGCTTCATTAGTATAAGCTTGTAATTTTTTCTCGATAATGCAGCTGCGTGATAATTGCATCGAACGATTCCTTTAATTAACTAAATAAATATATAATCTTGGAGAGACGGATGACGTCGGTCATCATATCCATTGTTTAACTACAAGCGGAAGCTATAGTGATAGTAGCAATCGGTTATTGACTGTGAACAAAAGGATACTTTTTTCTCATTTTTAAGATATGTATTTTAACGTCACTATTGATATTAAATTAATAGCTTAAAAAAATCAAGCATTGACATTATTTTTATCAGCAGGTTTAAAAACAAGTATTTTACTGTAGTTTTAAAACAAGTAGTTTATTAGAAATAGACTTTTTAGATAAATTTGCATTCTTGCAAACGCGATTAAATTACAAAATTATCCAAATCAAGAGCACATTTACATTTGAACTCGAACACGGCCGCGAAATGCCACCTTATACACACGGACAAAATTTTCGCGTAAAAATTTCTCGAAATTCATATTAAAAATTAGCCGAAAATCGAGTAACCGGGGAACGCAATGCCATCTGGTGTTATATTAATCATCATCAGACGAATTTTTACTCGAAAACTGAGGGAAAAGTATCCTCAAAGAAAAATTCAATACTTGGACGCGTGTCTACAATAATATTTTAGTATTAAAATTTAAAGATGTGTTATTATTATTGAATAAATTAAAATTAATTAATTAAATTGAACTGTTTTGTTGTGACAATGTTACCGACCGGATGAAATGTAGACTATTTTCGAGTAAAATTTACAGTTTTCGAGTGAATTTTAATCATATGAAGAGTAGAATATAATGATATTACTTATCAATATTTACACAGAAATCTGTATAAATATTGCACAAGATAAAATTTACTCGAAATTAGAGTAAATATTATTCTAAAAGAGGCTAAATATTATCCAAAACATCGCATTGTCCTGCGATTAGCCTAATTTAGGGTCTAATTTTTCAGCGCAAATTCTCTTCGTGCACAAAATTATCTCCATAAAAATTGCCGATTCTCAAACTACACGTTGACTTTCCTCAAGAATTACAAATTGAGCGATAAAAAGCCGGGGGCATTCTTTATGCGATTAGCTCCTCTCTCTGTAGAAAAACTCGGAGCCCCTAAAAGAGAGGGAGTCGGCGCCCAAATAGAAATTCAATTGATCTTGTCCAGTTTGCGCGGAGCCATTCATCTTGGTCCTTCCGGGCCTGCTCCTAGCGATTTCCGCGCGAGCGTGCGATGCCTCCGCGATTCCATTCGTCGCGGCGCCCCGAAAAAAGGGGACAGCTGTCCGGCCGACCGCCAAACTGGCCATTAATTACGCGCGGACCCACACACGCGCACTCTCGTCTTCTTCTGCGTCTCCTCTGCCTCGAGGACAAAAATGCCCTCTGTCAAACCGAGCAAGACAAACTCAATCCTGCGTGGACAGTCGCTGCTTCGTCTTTTTATCAATTAGTCGACTGACAGTTCATTAGGGTAATTAGAGAGCGCCCGCCGCTCATTTCATTCGCGACCACGTGGGTGTTTAATGAGGTTGTAAGAGAGCCTCCTTATGATTAGCTTGTAGTTCGTGAAATTTCATTTGCATATTCAAGACCTGCGTAGATGACGATACGTAAGTGAATGAATCTTATTGCATCCAGATAATTAAATTGTTTTAGTTTCTAATTTTAACAATTATTCTTTGAAATATGAAACAATAGTATTTTAAGGGCCCCGCAGGTAGAAAATTGTCAAGTCATTCCAGTCTGTAAAATTTACGTGTACACTGAGAATAATTGTGCAGTTGTATAATCACAGGCTTTAAAAATCTAAAATACTAGTGTAAATTCTTTATAGTTTACTTCTAAAATTTAGTGAAAGTATGAAAAGATTTTTTAGTGTTTTACACAGTTTTACAGCCCGTAATCAAATTACTGTGCACTACTCTTTTACTACAATCTTTGATGCAAAACTTTTCTTCGTAACCCCTAAAGTAAATAAATATCATATTTTTATGCAATTCAATAAAAACCGAGTGGCCGTTCTTGATTATTATAACGCATGCAGAAACGCACATGACTTCTAAGAAAATCGTCCACAGCTTTCATTCGGCAGCGTACGCACTCCCTCTATTGAGGGCATTAAGCTAACGATATCCTTCGAAAAAGTTAATGAAATTAATTTCGCATACAGATAAATACGAGTTTAATAAAGTGCAACAACATGTGAAATTATAGCCATCAAGCCGAGGCACTTCCAACGCGCAGAATGCGGCCCGTAACGAGAGGTAAAGCAGCGGCCTTTAAACAGCCGCGAAGAGAGATAAGAGAGCAGAACTCGTTGCCGCGAAACGAGGGTGCAATAGTCTCCGGTGCGACTAACGGCGCGTCACGGGCCGCGCCACCGCCGCCGATTGGAGTATTAAGCTAATTGGCGGTACAACTTTATTACCGCACTCGCGCCTCGAGTAATGAAGGGCCCGGCAGCGTACGGCATTTTGTATTGAAAGCAGAGCGACGCCGATTCGCAGCCGAGATACCGAGCCGAGGCCCAACGAGCCAAGCGCAGCCCCGTAATTCGATAAAGCGAGATGCGGAGCCTCCGTAATAGACCGATAAGAGGCCCCCGAGCCGTTTTCCGCTTTGGTTCGACCCTTTTCTTGCACCATATTTAATGCGAGAGCCTCGTTCGGCTTATTTCGCACTTCTTTCCCTGCGAGGCGTTGCAATTATAATGAGCCTCGTTGCCGGGAATCGGATCGATTTGGCATCGCGCAACTGTTAGCCCGCGCGAAACTTCGAGATTTTTCGGCTGATTGCGACAATTTTTTTTACGCGCGTATACACGTTAAGTTTGTGCGTGAAACGCTTGACCAGGGAATATGTGGAGCGACTTTCTAAAGAAATTAGTTAATTAGTACGTATGCAAATAAAGTGCTGTTTAAAAGAAAACCGGGCGTGAATTTTATGACGGGAAATACAAAGTGAGTATAATTTTAAATAATAAGTATATTTCAGGCAAAAATAATTGACTCTTATCCATGAAATTTAAGAATTTATGATTTTCTGCTTCATGTATACCTCGATGAAGACGTGTGAAATTTTGTAATTATGTCCTTATTTTTATGAAAAAATGTAAATTTAGCACTTTGATATAATTAACCTCGTTCCGGATTTAAAATCAAGATATTTAAACAAATTAAAGTAATTTTTAAAAGTATTTATAAGTACTTTAAGAAAAACGTTCCTATTAATTTTATTAATTCCTAATATTAATTTTCACTAATAATTTTCAGCTCGAAATCTCCAATGCACTTCATGCATTCTCAAAACTACAACCGATACGACAAATCTCTATTAGCAATTCTCCCGAAAGCCAGTACTTCAAAGTGTCCCATAAGCCATTACCATCAGCGTCCTCCCGATATACCGCGCTTTATAAACTCAGCAAAGCTCAGGCGGAACGCTCAGAAACGAGCTCTCGGATGGAAAGATCATCTGGCCGCTGGCGGCAACAACGACACGTGCCGACACAATAAATCGTCGATGCCCGACAGGAGCCGAGAGTTTGTCTTGGACGGGGGCCCTCCTCGCCGATATCCCCGGCATACTCGGCCGACACAATGAGCGCCAGCTCGGAGAAGCGGCGCTCCTCAAGGCGCGCGAAAAACGTCGTCGAGAATTATATGAGGCGCATCGCGCCGCTCGATGTCGGCGTTTGGGTGCACGCGCGAGTTGCGGCCCAAAGTTATTTGTTGCTTCCGTTTGCCGGACTATTTCCAACGCCGCTCTTTTTGCCGTCGCTGCGCGGCGCTCAAAGACCGAATTTTCAATCGGCTCCTTTTTAAAACTGCTGCCTGATTTTGGGAGGGTTGCGGGAGCTGCTTCCGAGACGCGGCTTGGGGGGAATATTTGAGTTATTAATATGTGCGAGAATGCGCTGACAAATTTTCGCGATATTTCTGCGGCTTAGGGATGAACTAGACGGTAAAGCGATCGAAACTTTAGTCTTTAAAAGCGCTGCTTATTGAAATTTCTCTAATATACGCAACGCATTTTTCTAGGCACAGTCTTCGATTGTTAAGAATATAACGAAGATTGGGTTGCGCTGACAGATTGAAATCCTTGATTTAAATCTTTAACTAATAATAACATTCGATATCTAGCATTATATTCATAGTTATGACGCTGTCGCTCATGCTTTGATAACTTAATTTAAATTATTGTTAACCCTTTTGTTAACCCAACAAATTGAATCCGTTAAATTAATTTTGTAACGAAGCAGATGTTTTTACAAGCTCTTTAGGTCTTGTGAATCTGGTTTTTTTATTACTTTTTTAACGTCGCTCTATATATTTATGCTACTTATCAGCAACGGAAGTCATTGATCGGTTTTGGTAAATAAAGCATATGTTTTCAGTACAAGGTGCTTGTTTCGATCGGTAATGACTAGAGCTTTTGAGTTCGGAGACCGAGACATTTGCTCTTACCGATCGAGTCAAACCTTTTCAGCCCTCAACGAAATTATGGTACATACTGAAGTTACAGTATGGAAATGTATATCAAATCTTAAAAAATAATCTTTTAACAAAGGTTTATATACAAGCAAGTATAATTAGTTTCCCCGTCATACCATTTTCTTCAATCGCTTATATAAATTGTCCTCATTTATTATTTCTGAATTCAAAAATTAATATTTTTTTGAAGTGATATACAATTATTATTAAAATTTTATTTTTTCAGAATCTAATTTCTAAACCAGATACAATTTATTGTTAGTTTCTATAAAACCAGTGAAATCTTCTTAAAAAATTACCTTTAAAGAAGGTACGCTTATTGGTAAAAGCAAAATAACCAGTCATTGTATACCCACGTTAGGAATATCATCCACAAAATGCAAAAACATAAGTCACTATATAACATTTGAAATAGCATCCTGAACAAATTTAATTTTTATAAACTTTTTTCGACAAATTTTATTAACTAGTAAATTATAAATATGAATATTAGTTTATTAGTATTCCGATCAAGTAAATTATTAATAATACCAATTCATACTTCTAAATATCAATGTTACCTTTCAAATTCATTTTAAACATATAATTTATGGTAAACAGAGCATATGAATAACAATTTCTTCATTAAAGAAATACCTACAACTTAATTCGTCAAAATTTCCCATGCATTTTTCAAATTCACTTTTTTCGTCTTATGTTTTTCTGTTAGAAGAAAAGCTATGGGGACTCTAGGATAAAGAAAAGGGCACATACTATATATACAGCGTGCAACCGAATTCTTGTTTGTAAATATATATGTACGATGTTTTAATAAAGTTACTGGTTTATATAATTAATTGAAGCCAGTGTTACCTATCAAATTCATTTTAAACACATTTACGAAACTGAGCATTATGACTAACAATTTCTTAAATAAAAAAATAACTACAAGTACGTCAAAATTTCCCATTTTCCGAGCATTTTCCGAGTTCGCTTTCTCCCTCTTATGTTTTTCTGTTAGAAGAAAAGCTGTGGGGACTCCGGGATAGAGAAAAGGGCACTTACTATATATAGTGTGAAGGTGAATTTTCCAGTGTCGAACTTTCGATAACTCAAATAATTTCTCGTCTTCATGATTTCCTGAAATAAAGACAGACTAAAATATAACATAATAGGTATATATATATACAAGTTTAATTTTCGCTTCTGCATTTTCAAAGATCTATAGCTAGATTACACGGGCAACTAAACGGCAGACCTGAATTTCTGTATAGAAGCAGTACCTGACTCATCTAAGCAGTTTCTTTTTCAATGACATTTCAGTATTAGAGTAGCAGAAAGGTGTAGGAATTATTTGAGATTGAGACTAATACTTTTCTGAAATATTTATGAACAAAATAATAAATCATTTTTATAAATATGATAATAGATAAAGGGTTTTAATAAAGTTAATGGCAATTTTTGTCAGTATTATTTTTCAAATTACTCGTTTAAACACACATTTACCATTTGCATAAGGATCATAGCTCAAAATTTCTAATGCATTTTCTGAATTCTCTCTCTTCCTTTTATGATATTCTGTTAGAAGAAAATCTAGTGGCGCTCGGAAATAGAAAAGAGAGACTGATTTTCCTATGTGGGTAACACGAACTTTCCATTATAAACGGCCAAATGCACATACTCAGATAATTTTGCATCTTTATGCATTGTTAATATATATAGTGACTAGAACAATCGAACTTTTACACGGCGTGTATATATGTACATATAATAGTTTAATGACACTTCTGCGTTTTCAGAGAATATCTGTAGCTAGATTACAGAAACAAGTAAGTTGCAGACCTGACTTTCCGTGCAGGAGCACTGCCGTATTTACCTACACTTTCTTTTCAAATATTTCAGTATTAGGGCAGCAGAGAGGTACAGGGATTATTTTAGACTCATATAATTGGCTGCTTAGAAAAGCAGTAAAGTGTCATCAAGCAACTTTTAAACACAATTTATTTAGTTTTGCCAATTTATTTAGTTTAGCAGTGATTAATTAATTCCTGTACTTTCTACAGTAAACTAGGTTTTTTAAAAAGAATTGTTACCGACAAAGTAATACGAATGGTTTACTCGGCCTTCTAAAATCCAACGAAGCGATTTTAAAAGATATCGAAAAGTGACGGAGCGGCGCAGGCCAAGTTAAATATCGCCGGCAGTAGCACATCTTAGCTTTCGGGCCCTGCTCATTAGCCGGCGGATTAATACGATCCGGCGCTGCCGGTCGAACAAATGTCGTTCTCGCTGGGCAGCGATCGCGCTTGTGTGTATTATGCCGCGTTTTCCTCGTGTCTTTCTTAGCTCGCGCGGCTTTATTTATAGAGACGACAGCGCGATGGATCTACTGTGCTACGCGTATATATACATTCGGCGGAGGCGCACGCGTGCACGAGAGCCCGAGAGGGAAAGAGAGCGACCCGGTTACGAAAATATATAAATGGGATTTCTCGGACTCGGTGATGAATTGGGGGAGCGAGAACGCGCCGAGGAATATCCTCCTTCGCACTTTGGACGTAGTCGCGCGTGTTGGCATGAGGATGTCGGACTTGAGGCTGATCGATTCCGAGCTCTTTGGACTTGTTTCTTAAATAAGGAGTTGCTCTTTTACGAATAGCTGCTCTTGAAAAAGATTTCGTTCGGACTCGCCAAGTATCAATACTGTTTACTAAATTTACGTGGGAGCTAGGGATTCGAATACTTTGCGTGAAATGATAAAATAAATGTTTAAGATTTAAAGTGTAACCGATCTTCATTGTGAGATTTATGCTAAAGACAAAATGTTTATAATAACTTAAAATTATTTTATTATTGGAAAATGCAAATCAATAATTCTTTACCAAAATTAGCATTTTTTGTGAAAAAAAAAGAAATATGATAATATTAACGTTATTTTCTATAATTAATAATTCAATAAACGAAAGAATTGACAATGAGAACTAATATAAAGGTACCAGATTTGAGTAAAAAATGGAATTTAGTTCGAATGTAGACCTTGCACTGATAGAAAGTGGGGACACGAAGGGTTAATGGCGCGTACATTATTCTGATAAATCGCCGTGCTCAGCGTCAAACCTTGACGGGAGTCAGCTCGCCTTGCACCCGTATCTGTAACTGCAGCACAAAGCTTTTGACATTAAGATCCATTAGAAAAGCATCTTACTTTAGAAAAAGCTCGGGAAGAAATCAGAATGGAAAAGGACTGACATTTTAGCTTTTTTCTTCGCTAAAATCATTTAAAATATTATTTTCTAAGTAAAAATGTTTCAGTATTCAAAACGAATTTTTTTATTTGTATTAACATTACACCGAGTGTATACTATCTTAAGTACTAAACCATCAAGTCTTAAATAAAATTGTAAATTAATTATAATAAATTAATAAAATAATTAAAATGTTTAAAGAAAAGCAGTTATGTTAATGAAATAACAACATACTTTAGTCGCAATTCTTGGCCAAAGAAAATAAATATTTAGTTCCTTGTTAAGAGAAATTAATTAGTTACTTGCAGCAGTACTGGCAAAAAAAGCAGTGTAGTCTGGCTGCAGGGAGACGAAATGTCGCGACGATAAAAGCCCACCCAGATCTAACACGACATCGATCGATCGAAAAGCCCTTTGATGTACTGCAGAAAACCTTAATTGAAAACAAACAGGGTAAAATGATTAGCCGTGAGCTGCTCTCTACTCTGCTTCTTTCTCTATCTGTGTCAATATGCAACCTTGTCTTTACAAAGAATAAGCGGAAGTAACGAAGAGGTTTATCAAAATTTATGTATCACTTTTGAGTAAATTCGCAATTCGTTTTTTTACGTTGGAAATGTAAAACTTTTGCATCTAATTTTTAAAGTTTTAAGTTTCGCATGAGTTTTGTTTATAAGAATAATCAAAAACAAATAATTTTTTGTACTCTTTTTATAATAAGTTACAGTCTCCAAAAATTTTATCGACATGCATGTAATTGCTTTGGGTATATTATGAGCCGTACACGCGTTATTAAGTTCAAATTTTTAATAAACCTCGAGAAATTCGAAATGTTAATTGGCTAAATAATTCTTTTGATATCTTAACGTATTCAAATTTATCAAATTGTGACTTGCCAACACTAAGCTTATATACCGTTATGATGATGACACAATGACGGTTTATTACTTCATAATTTTCTTTAAATCAATTATTTCAATAGATTTTTTTATATTTGATTACTTTAATATTCTAATTCCAACAAACTATACATAATTTGGCATATATATGTATTAGATATCTTAGATGTTTTTCTTTGTGAATCATTTTCAGTACGAGGACCCAGACAATGATCCAAGTCGCCAACGTTGACTGACTTGTCTGGATCACTGACAGCAATATCGATAGCATTTTTATTGAATGTAGGAATGGATCAACTGTTCGATTGGCATACAAAACAAAGCTTCGGTCGGACCGCACATAATGTTTCAAGACTTGGTTCACGCTCAAGAAGTGAAATAATAAATGATAATTCAGCATCAGGTTCATCGGCACTCTCAATACAATGTGCCATAATATCACCACGTGCTGCAGATACGTTGAACTCGCTCCTCTTTCTTCGGTTTATCTCGCTTTATTCTTTGTAGGGAAAAAATTCTGCTATTACTGATATTCGCACGTCAGTCAAATGTTTCAGAAATTAATGACTTCTGGTACGTACGTCTTATTGAAAAAAAATAGTATAGAGTGTAGTTTTGATATTTCACATAACGTACTATAAATCTTATGGAAATTTTGATATTTAAATCAATGACGTACGGCGCGTAAATCAAAAACATTTTATATTGTTTCATTCAATGAACTTCGTCGATGTACGAGTATTGCAAGTTTGTCTGAAAAGTAATCAATGCTTAAGTGATATATGTGATTAAAATGAATGGTAGCATTTTCTATTAATATTATTTGGCGAAGTGCATAGCTTATCAGTATTTGATTTGTCAAAAAAGTCAAAATATCAATCGTCTTTTCAGATTAAACATATGATGTAGTCTTATAGAATCTTTCATGCTGACAAAGACTAAGATTTGCAGTAATCATTTTTTCAGAAAAGAATAAATTGTTTATTATTTTTTATCAAACATACCCACATGTACTAATTAACGCTTATGTAAAAATGTTGTTACCTACTTCGGCATAATGCTTTCTTAAAAACATAACATATTTAAATTAGTTTTTTAATTTTTTATCTTCTGTAAAATTATGAAAACCATAAAACTATACATAGTTATATATCGTAATCGGTCTCAAGTGATAATATTTTATTGCTACTGTATTATATAAAAGTATTTTACATTGCAACATAAGAACTTGCGATAAAAGTTCATATTCTTTACAGATCTTTGTTTAAACAGATTTTTTTCATTCTTATAAACTCAACAGCCAATAAAACACTTTCTTGAGTAGACGTCTTACAAAGCAGAATTAAATATTAGTTATGTAATAACAGAAAAATTATAAATTTTATCATTCAAATCTGATAAAACTCTGATTACGGTGCATCTCAAAATACTTAAACGTCTATTTCTTGCGAATAAACTCGACGAGACATAAAAAAACTTTTCATTGTCAAAAGCAATCTTGCGTAACGAACTAAAAAACACGAATGACGACTTGTTAGCCGAACGGGCTCATGATTACGCTTATAGTTAGCGGGGCGCAGAAAGTCAGCCGGTTGCAGCCACTGGCGGCGGCGCATGGAAATCCGCACGAGTGATTCAGTCGCTGACGGACGAGCCGCAACGATAATGCCATTATCTGGCTTAATGCGCGCCTCTTTATACTTGGCTAATTAATGGCCGCGATATTAGCGGTAATTGTAATGACTCGAAATTACAGCCATCGCGCGCTCCGACGCCCCGCGCGATCTTGGGATCCCCGATCCAGGAACTCGAGGAGCTTGGCTGTAGAGGTTCGTTTGCGAGCGGGAGGCGCCAAGACTCGCCAGAGAAAGAGATACCTTTCGCCAACATCGCCGTGACTAATTAGTAGATCGGGAAAGGAGATACTTTTATTGGGATATCCTTGAACGCAAATGATGCTTTTTAATTTAGATCGTTTTATTATACATTTTTTATAGACGCACAATGAGTTATTGGAATAGTCTAATTGGATTTTGAAATGGAAACTTAAGAACAATTGTTTTTATAGTCGCTTTTAAAGCATATAAATAAGCAATTTTTTTATATTTTTAATTAAAGTATTCGAATGAAGTAACATTTTTGATATTGTGAAATTGTCCATTGAATTTATTTTTATACAATATTAAAGTAAAATCAAGGGAGTGTAACATACTTAATTACAGCCTTAAGGAAACTTGATTAGAATTGATGAAATTTAATATCTTCTTATTTTTATGGAAAACATGATTATTTTACAACTTATTTTAGAGGCTGAAAAAATTTTAAATAACTTAACAATTTTTCCGCACCTTTAAATGTCTGAATAATTGGACTTGCTTTTCAGAGATTAAATTCTAAATATTTATTATATGAAATTATCTGTGATGTTGCTTTTATTTGATTTGTTTACTTTTGACCTACATATCTAGTGTATTAAATTAATTTTAATCTTGACTGTCATATTGCAGGTAGCCAATGTTTGCCAATGTTTTATATATTATAGCTATACAATAAGCTACTCCTGATAAAGAAAAAGATTGTGCCAACAAATTCATTGCATTCAAAATTTGCATGCAAAAAACCAAAGGATTATTTTACGGTGGAAAGCAGATTTACGCCTTACCGATTTTAATATAATTTAATTTAGTTTAAATTTAATTTAGTGATAAAAAATTTGGTGAAAGTACATATTTTTAGCAATTTACTTTGATGATTATATAAAGTATGAATGGTACGAAAAAATTTTTATAAAATTTGAAAAATAATTGATGCTGTACTGGTCCTTACAAAATTTTGCGTGTAATATTATAACGAGAATTATTTTAATTTAATACAGAAGAGAAACGTATTTTTACACTCCAATATATGCTACGTTTTAAATAAATATGTAAAATACTTGTTGTTGCGAAAGTTAAAATAAAGTAGCTATTCAGAATTATCTTTTGGTAGTTATTCAAATTATTTCCTGGCAAACTTTTATTGACATTGGCACATAATATTTTGCTACAAATTTAGTCAGACCAAACTATTTTAAATATTTAGTTCTTTTATCAATTTCCCATTAGCTTTCCAACATTTGTACTATATAAATCAAAGACTTGATTCATTAGCAAATACGTATAATTTTTTTTTGTGACTTATCAACAAAACTGAAGCTGGCCACATCTGCGTCACTGGCCTCGTTCAGCAAAGTATTGGGTACATCCGCGAGAAAAACGAGTTCCAAATATATAAACGATGTCATTTTATTATTTCGCCGCTGCGGAGCGTGAGCGAGTGCAGGTGCAGGCCGCATAAGTTATGAGGCGCCATAAGATCCCCACTTACGGGAGCGCCCGCGCTGTTCTGACGTAGTCGCGTCGGTAATTCATCCACTGCCGAAGCGGCCGCAAGATAGACCGAGGCTTCTGCCCGAGACAGAGAGAGAGCTTAGGGGGTTGAAAACGACGTCTAAACGACAGCCATCTGTCGGGCGGACCACGAAACTCCTGTCAGCGGGTGAGAGCTGGTCGATAACTCGAGAGGACAAGCCGTGTATCGGTTGGTGGTTAATGCTGACCGCACGCAAACTATTTTCGGACTTTAACTAATCAATATCTTTTGCAATTGTTAATTCAGTTATTTTATTGTTTTCGGCGCGATTTTCGACGCATTTTGAAAAAATTTCATGGTTGCATTATCAACATCACGGAATTATAGTATTTTATATCGAATTTTCTTTGATTTAAGACAAAATACAATTAATTTTTTTAAATAAAGCTTTTATTATTAACAATTACTCACAAATTTTAAAAGTTATAAAAATGGAAATACAAAAAATAGTTTTTTAGGTGACTATTTTTAGGTGACTATTTTTATGTGACTATTTTTTTCTAAAATCTTTTTTTTGCTAGTATTTTATACAAAAAAAAAAATAAGTCTACAGGTAAATTCAGCATTATCTCTTATTCGTCTATATTTTTACAAAATTATTTTTAAAGATAAAACTATACTTTTGCACATTATACTTATTTTTTTTCTCAAAATATACTTGAAATTAAAGTATAATTTTGAAAAAACGATTTTAATGCGATTACAAAAATGTTCATTCATATTGAAAAGTGGCAGGAGCCAAGAAAAGCTCCCTAGTCGCGAGGGATTATTTATTTATAAGGATATTTCATTCAATAAACGCGGTATGCTCCTAATTATTTACGAGAGCGCGGGGAGCTTGAGCGCGAGCGTAAGCGCCGCGCGTGCAATCGATTTCGCGGGAGGGAAATTAGTCGAGCGTCGCCATCATCGCCCGTCGCCGCTATAGCGCTCAGATCTATGCGTTAAAATAATAACGCCCCATAGAACTAACGACCGATCATAATTAGGGAAATTCCGTTTCCGCAGCGGCGAGCTCGAGGAGCGTCTTTTCGAGCGTTTCGAGCGCCTTATATAACCCGCGAACGCGCCGCTAATAGGGCTACATCTCGCAGAAGCGCGCGACGTTTTCTCGCTTCTGAGATAACGAGCCGGCGGTGTGTCGTCTTTCAGGTGCGTCGATGATTAACGAAGACCCTAAGGAGATTCGATGGTTAAACGTGTGAATGATGACAGTTATGATGAGGGAGATTTTTATTCCCCGGTGCTCGCCGGAATGGCGTCCGGCAGGAGGAGAAGTAAATTATTTCGGAGATTAATAAAATGCAGGTGTAATTTAAATTGGGATATAAAGCTGAGTAATTTAAGATATTTAGAGAGATTTTGCAAATTTGATCGAAGTTCGTTTTAAAAGGCGTTGCCGATATGTTTTTTTTTTATTTTTTGCAAGTTTAAATGATTTAAAAAGCGAATATACGTATACAATTTTTTGGTTATCAAATTGCTTCATAGAATATTACTTGAATTTCATCTACTAAGGCTTCGCAAAATTATCCTTGTTATAGGACAGGGCGGGATTACCTACACATGATAAACTCTATGGCCGTTACGCCTAAATTTAGAAAAATATCGAACAGATTCGCTCCTCTTGAAGAGGTCGGTATTCTTTTGAAAGGCGAGGAGAAAGAAAGAATGGAATTAAAAGAAAGAAGAAAATTAAAGGAAGAGAGAACGTGAAAGCCGCGGCGAAGGCGGCGGTGCCGGTGCAGTTCCTCTTGATGTGGTTTAGAAAGTTGGAAGAAGATTAGGGTAAAGCAATTAGCTGGATGCGGCATGGAAGAAGGGCGTCTTAATGGGGCGCGATTAGAAAAGCGAGGCGCCTGGGAGCCATAGGAAAGCACCCTAAAACCTGGAGAAATCGCTTTTCGCGCTTTTCACGGGATTCCCGCTCGACCGCCGGTTAATCTCGGAAGGCGGAAACTTTGAAAACACGGACTTTTGATCGATCGCACTAAGTCTCGGTGGCGGCGGCGCTTATACTTTCACACCAAACTCGAGAAAAATGGCTGCATTTGTAGCTCCCTCCGAGAAAAGGGAAACTCTAAGGAGTATTAAGAATTTCGGCAAGAATTTCGTAATTTTCATTTTTTATTTCGCCGTGTACATTGATTAAATCACTGATTTAGTCAGTAAATTAATTTTGATTTTTTCTCGAATGAGATTTAAAATAATTCATCATAATGTATCATTCTATTGCAGATTTATCGTTTTTGCAATAATATTTTAAAAGCAGAGAATTAAATTCGAAATAGCTCTAAAATATTCAGCAAAATTCGAAACTGCACTTAAAAAGTTTAATATTAAATGTTATTTTAAACATTAGAAAAAATGTTTTTTCACAACACGTTTAAACTCAGCAACTGTCAATAAAATTGTCTTCATAATGAAAATCTCCTTCGAGAACCTGAGCATCTTTCGCGTAATCAACACTTACACGAAAACCCAGCAATTACTCTCAACGTCCAACATTTTCATTTCAATAAAATGAGCAATTTTCATCTGGCGTCGTCGTTCGTTAGCCGGGCTCCCCCCGTCCGCCGTGCTCGCGGCATAAACTTCCCATCAAAATCATAAAAAGCTCGGCGTCGCTCGCGTATCCCCCCTGCAATCCCTGTACACGTGTGTGTTCGAAATTACACGAGCATCGGCAATAAGCGGATACGCTCTCGGCCGGGAGCAGCGGGACCATCACGGGGCGGCGAGCTCATCGCCGAGCGATCACCATCTCATCGTCCTGGCGAGCCCCCTGGACTATTACACCGTGCGCTTTCGCGATTTGCGCTCGCTCGCACTCTCTCTCCCGGCTCTCCGCGGCGCCGCAGACACTCTCGGCTCTATCAGCATATTCGAGCGCTTAGCACCTACTTCCCAGGAGTGCGATACCGACCGTAACTCATTTGAATTACACATTTCCCCGCGTGACCTCGCCGCGCGGAATGCCTTTCGGTCCTCGCGCGATTGTTATACGCCGGACGGAATTGGCGCGGGATCGATTAGAGCTCACTTGGTTATTGACATTTTTTCGATGCCCGGGCTGCCTGGGATTTCAGAGATTTTGATTAGCGAAAGAAAATTTAGGAGCTGCGGAAATTGGGAAAATGTGTAGGGGAGGGGAGTTTAAACCGTTATAAATCTTAGAAGGAGAGTATATGACACTCGACTGACAGATTGCACCCAAATTGGTTCATATGTCTCTCCTTACATCATCGATGACTTACCTGGAGTTTTAGAGCCTAACACTCACCAGTCCCCAGATTTTAATTTAGCCTTGGACTCGACTACAACACACCTATACCCTGGGCGATGGTAGTAAACTCTCCTTTTATGCTTTACATTCCTTGTGTATCCGCTTTCTATAATCACAATAAATATATTATAGTTATAATAGATGATATTTATGCATAACAAACTTAATTAAGTTTAATTAAGCTTCTTAACATTCCAAGTTTAAAAAATCAACCTTTTAGCATAATACTTGTATACTGCTTGCATATTACTTGAAAATTTTAACTAAACTAATTGAAATAGATATAAAAATAACTTTACCTCAACCTGCTGGCGGCCGGCATTCAAGACTGTGTTAAAGTCATACTTTAGGGAACTTTTCCCTTGAAAAATTTCTCAAAGGACTGTAAAGATATGGGCGAACCAAAAGGTGAGACCAAAAGTTGCCAGTCGGTTGTCTGGAGGTTAATAGTTAACTTTTAAGGCCTTGTTCCTCGGTAGTTAAATTTTAAAAACTGAAATAAATATAAAACCAATAATAAGAATCATTTTTAAAAAATTAAAGTCTACTTCTTTGATAAATAAAAAATAACTTATCTGATAAAAGTTTTTATTCAGCACCGCCTCTTTAAAAGGTATTGCCTTTTGAAGTTCCACATGTTTACAATGCATGGGTAACCTCAATTTACTAACCTAAACAGCAAACTATTTTACATTAATATAGTAAAGTTACATATATATATAAAGTACAAGTATTATACTTTTAATACAAAATTTTCTAAATACTAGCACCTTCCAAGCGCGCTAAATATTTTCTATGTTAGACTAAGATGCTTTTAATAAATAATATTTCTATCATAACATTGAAATCCTTTTAATTTATTGGTACGCTACAAATGAACTACGAAACATAGACTTGGGAAACCGTTTCGATTGGCAAATTGCATTATTGCACGTTCAAACGCGTAGGTTATGTTACTAACAACAATTACATAAAATAATATATAAAGTCTGCTCTTTTATACTATAGCCAATCATGTAAGTCTTTAACGCATCAGAAACCTTAAATTTTAGCCAATCTGATCTCATTTTCCACGAGAATCAACCAATCACAATCGTTTTATTCATGCTTCAACTTTCCGTCATCACTTTTTTAAGAG
>UCOL01002021.1:0-29411 GCA_900474335.1 Ormyrus nitidulus
TCCCTCTTCACTCTTGGTGACGTACGTAGTTTTCGGAAGTTTTTTCCGGCGGATTAATACGTGTCTCTTTTTTTGGGATTCGTTTTCAAAGTAATAGGGAGAGAACATAATTTTTTCGATGCAAAATGGGAAAATGTTAGCTCTTTGACGAGCGCGGAAAGTGTAGTAATGACCGGGGGTTCGTTCGAGCGCGATGCTTTAATTGCCTGCTTTATTATATCTCCTTCAAAGAATATTTTTTTATTAATTGCACACTCTCGTCTTGCGCGCTTCGCCCCCTTTGAAAGAGAGAAATTATTTTTCCTTCCCACCATCGCTCATTAAAATTACACGTGTTACCCAGAAAAGGAATATATACGCGGAGGAGTGGAGTATTCGTACTTTGTGCCGAACAAAGCCTCTCGGAGTAATCAATAATTCTATTTGGATAATTACTCGCATCGCACCTTCTTTTACAGAAGCTTTCTGTCCGCGTTAAGACCCCTTTTTTTGCTCTTCATGACATTTTCCATTTTCAGAGAGAAAGAACGAAAAAAAAAACTGATTAAATCGATTTTGCGGATTAGATTTTATAATTACTTTGCTTGGAAAGACGTTTGTGAAATAGTTAAAGTTGCTTCCACTGAGTGCGCTCGTTTATTAGTCGTTTGATATTTTCCGCCCCTTTCCGCAATAAAACAACCGACTGATTGAAATGAAAGCTCGCGCCGTGCATGCCAATAAATCAACGTAATAACCACAACCGTAATTAAAAGCTCTCTTATTTTTCGAGCATATTAATAAGCTCTTTCAATAAGTTCGCAGAAAACAGAAGTTAATAATTTTACTTTAATAATAATCCTTTTGCCTCTCCTCCACCGGAGGGATTAGAATTTGCTCGGATCGAGTGCGTCTCAATTGCCTCTCGCGGTGGGCGAAGATGATGCGGTGTGTCTACGATACACCTTCGTTAAGCCTCTCAGGATCTGATTGGTAGTCAATGCCGCTGGATTATCATCCAAGGAAGACAAGATTAGATGCACGGTCTCTATTTCATAGATATTCAAGAAGATGATTGCCTCGAAACTTGCCGCTTCCAATCAGGGTACGGATTGGTAGTACCCCTAATCATTTCGCGCTTAATCGTGCTTGCGACACACACGCCTGGAAGCTTCTTCTTTTTCTCGAGGCTTACTTATCTCGCGTCGCCTTTATAGTTTAAACTTGAGCTATTTCCAGTCGGGTTATAACGGAGTAGTTAAATACGTTCGCGGGGGTGGGGGGTGGGGGGGGGGTTAAGTAAGGGTAAACTGGGAATAAAGGAATGCTTTATTTGAAGAGGGAAACGAGGGATGATGAAAGCGGCGTAAATTTCGGTGATGTCTTTTATGGCCCTACGGTAGATACATGCTACGATTTATATCCGCTCCTCACTTTAATCCCCACCTCATAATTAAATGACTGGCGAGGAAGAATAACAAAGAAGAGAATGCAGGGAGGAATGGCTGCACGACCGGATATTACGATCCTCGTGAATCAATATTAAATTTTTATTGTGTTTAACGGGTTCGGCTATGAAAAATGATGGCTGCCTTATAAGTTCGTCGGGGTAATTCCCGATTTACTGAGTAAGTAAACAGAGTAGTTCGGTTTTCCTTGCGATTACGAACGAAAATTCTTTCGATTTTCGAGTTTTTAATCTAATGCTTTCTGAAATGTTTTCAAACTTCGTTGAAAGCTTGTATGCTTCCCTGATAACTTTTTTTTTTAGATTACAATTATCTCAATAAACTTTTTACGGTAAATTTACTTTCGCCAAGGATTTTCTTTTTCGAGCCGCCACAATTGCACGCTAAGAAGCTTCATTCTTCATTCTCGCGTAAACCTAAATACCGACGTTACCCGATAAATATTCTTGAGGGCGGCCTGAATTTTCAGACACGGCCCTCGCCGCAAGCAGGGATCGATAAAAAATTTAAATTTATTGAAAACAAATTTCGCCGAGTCCTCCTTTTTCGACGTTAAAACGGTCGCTCGCCCCCTTAATCAAGTAGACCTTCGCCTAAACGCTCAGCGGTCTACAGAAGTCCATTGTGTTCTCTCCCCCCACCCCTCCCTCCGTCCTCGTTTTTTCTTTGTCAAAATTCGTCGACGGCTCTCCCTCTTCTTCCTCCTGCTTTTTTTTTCTCGGTTCTCCGCCCCGACAAATTAACTTGCCGGTAATTTGCCGGATCTCGAGCGGATAACATTCCTCTTTCTCCGAGCGATGAGTGTGTACAAGAGCGCGAAATTGGCCCCGTTTCATTTACGGCGCGCCGCGACAAAGATCGACAAAGGCGCTGCTGCTACGTGGTGCTTTCATATTCCGGGCCGATGATTTTGCGCGGATGGCATTCGCTAATTTGCTGATCGTTCGGTGTAACTTCGTAATATCGGTATTAGTTGCGGTACTGCTTGCCGAGCTGCGTAGTGAAGTAGCGGGAGGTGATTGACTCGTGTTATTGGCGGTTTTTGTGTGCTGTTGGAGAGGCGCTTTTGTTCGATTTTAGTGACGTCAGTTCGGAAGGCACTTTGAAGAAATTGAAATCACGTAATGAGCAGTAAAACAATTGTAAAAAGTTGATTATTTCTTGTTTCAATGGAAATGGTTACGAAAATACGTAATTGTAATAATGTTTTGTTAAGGGGCTTGTGATAAAACCAGTTTTGATTTATTTGAAAGTTTCAATGAAGATTTGACGCTTTTCTTTAAATTTTGCCCTATTAAACTGTTTGCAGGTCGATAAAGAGCTATAAAAGTGTCGTAAACACTGGTGACGTTATACAAGTATAGATTGATGGAAACAGATACGATGGGAAGACATTAAATAAAAGAAAAATGTAGATTCTCTTTCAAGCGTGAACTTTATATACGAGATTTCGAAAACACAAACGGAAAAATGGAAAAAAAGTAATTTATAACCGAGCGTTCATCGAAAGTTCAAATTTTCAATCGCAAATAAGTTTTTATTCAAATTCAATGCTATATTTAGCTCTCGAAAGCTTCGCTGCTATAAATTTTCTTAGGATTTTCCGCTAAATCTTACTTTATATTGAGCAATATATGCGCAGCGCACAGTTGGTGTATCACAATCCCGATGTTTTCCGTATATGTACTTACTTCGTAACTCGGTTATACGATCACATGTAATAGAACAAAACTTTGTATGACCCGCGTGACTCGCGTGTCGTCGCGATGCCGTTTGTACGAGACGTACGTAACTTTTAACAGTTCGCCGGGAAATCGAATGTTTGAAGTGAATTTCAAATCTCGCCCGTAATAACGTTACGAAAGAAACAAAAGCAGCAACAATTTATTTATTGCTTAAAAAAAAAAAAAAAAAACTTCGAGATACAATAACTTTTCACGATTTGGATATTAAAAACACCGCCACGCGCAGCAGTATTTTCCCAGTCCGAAGAAAAACAGCCGACGCACTAAACAGTAATCACTCCATAGAAGGAAATATCCCCGCGCTGTAAAAGAAAAGTTGTTTCCCTACTTTCTCCGCTTCCTCGCACTAAGTAAGCCTTTGCCGATAACAAAACTCGGGGCCTTCGCCGCGGTCCTTTTCATTCTAATTAATGAGATTCTACATCCTCGGCCCGAAAGCAAGAGATCCCCCTCCCCCCACTACATATACATCGCGAAGAAAAGAAAGCAAGCTCTGGCGCTTAAATCGTGCGGCGTCGGCGGCGTCGGAGGGTAAAGGGAGAGAAAGGGCCGGGCCAAATAAAAGGCTCGGTGAGCCACGAAAGTCGCGGGAGGAAGCCAACACAATTCTTTCCCTCCGTTTCGGCAAAGTCCTCTCTCTCTCCTTTACCCTTGAAATTGCTAACTACCGCGGATGGTATACGTATATATATATATACATTCCTCCTCGGCGCCTTAAGCCCGGCTTTCGGCTCCTCGCTCTCATAAAGGCTCAAGCTCGGCTCGCCCTCGTTTTCGGCATTTTTGCATCGCGGCGCGCATATCGATCGCCGTAATTAAAGCTGCGCGCGGCGCCGCGGCTAATTTCATCGCTTATAGGCGCATCGAGTTACGAGGGACTTATATAAGCCTGCGGCCTCCGGGGGGGTTGAGTTTAATTACTAACTTGACTACGGCCCCCGAGATCAAGACGGACCCGCCGTCCGAGAAACTCAGCCGGCGGAGTTCTCTCTCCACACGCGACCTGTTTGTCAGGTGTCGAATGTATCGGCGCCCCCCACTGACGTCGGTGGTAAAACTAACTAAATTTGTTACCCGGCGTCTCGCGGCTGCTTCAATCTCTGTCTGTATACCTCTCTCTCTGTGTGTGCGTGGTCGAGTTCACTACGTGACCGCGAGTCATTTTCACGGTTCATTAACCAAAATCTAGCGCGGCTTCGGTCACACTACGCAGGAGTTGCCCGCCGCCGCGAGAGCATGGCGGCGATAAAAGTTTATTATTTCGAAGCCGCGGGATAATGAAAAAAAAAAGCTGTTTCGAAACTTGGGGGCCCGAAGCGCGTCGCGGACTTGGTTTTTGTATTCAATTATGGAAAGTTTTATGGTTAGTGTTTTTATTGGGAGAATTACGCGTTCAAGTGATTGGCCGAAATTGAGAATATTTGGAAAGTTTGTAACGCCGGATATATTATTTACTTTATAATGATTCATTACATAATACAAGTATTGTTATTTAATTCCGGCTAAAAACTCGATACATACTTTGTATAGAAATAATGATTATTAAAGGTAATATAATTGTAAATTATTTACCTTTATTACATAATTTACCGAATGCAATAATTTCTTATTAATTAATACTAAAGCTACAAGTACATCATTACTCGAATCGGCGTCATATAATTACTACTTTATTACGTCGTTGCTCCATTCCAACTTCTGCCATCGTCAAATAAATTAACGCTCGGTAATAAAAGTAAGCTACGCGAATACTAAATAATATACGGCCAGACAATTCTTTCTCCAAAAAGAGGACGTAACTTTATAAACAAACCTAACTTCCGGTCGTAGTACGACAAAAAGTTGCCGGAAGGTCAGGGCCACTTTTTCCTCACCTGACAAGGGAAAATCTCATTACCCGTAACGGATAGGCCAGGGGAAGTACCCAGAAATCGCATAAATCGGCGGATTAGTACGTAAAACAGACGTATTTTATGGCGCTGTTGTACAACTCGGCAGAGTAGTGGTATAGACTCCCTCCGCGTGCGTGCGCCTCCATCCGCAACGAAGTAACCCAGTTTGGCAGCGCGATAATGGAATGATTTCCGGTCCAGTAGGAAGAGCCCTTCCTTCGGCGAAACCTGACCGGGCTAAAATCGACTCGCAACTGACGATCCGCGACTGGCGAGGCGGAAAAATCCGGAGGTCTGTTGACTTGAGGCAGAGAGCCCTGCTTATTCGATTCGAAGGCCGGAAGTCTGGGAATCATTAAAATTTATGGCCTGTCGGAGAGGTTCTCATGTGTCTTAAAAAAGTGATGGATGAAATCTGTCATCACAATAAGACTATTTGGATTGGTTGTTGGTGACTAATTTGATTGATTTGCATAGAATAGGCGTTTGTATAGAATAAAGTTTGAATTTTTACGATTGACTTTTTGAGTTTGAGTATTCAAAATTAGATTAATTAAATTAAAATAATATGAAAAACATTTAGTTATTTTTTATATACATTATATACATATATATAGATATTTATGTATATATATTACTTTAAGTTTATATATTTTTCATAAGCTTTAAAATTTCCCAGATCTTCAAATAAGAGGTACTATTTTCCTCTGAAGGATTACAGAACTATATGTAATGTATTTGTATGTACTCTGAATAAATAAATTTAAACTAATTGAAAGTTGATTTGTATAAAAGGATTCGTGTTCGTAACCGTAGAAAGCGAAAAACATGCGTGAAGCGCGTTGAATATATCTAGTTTGAATGAATAGTCATGCTCTTATGGGCACCGGTATATCGGACGAATATTTTATCAATGTTATTGTCGTTTAATATAATTAACATTATTCAACGTATAAGATCAAATTTAATTTCCATCGGTGCAAACGATTAAAATTGGATAATAACTAATAGTTTATTTTTCGTTCGTAATAAAATTTGTTTATAAGGGTTAGATGTAAAAACCGGATTTCAGATGAACCATTTAAAATGAAATTTATTAGCAGCCTTCGTTTCGAAAGTTATATATATAACTTCCCTCTTCAGGACTACCAAAACAAACCGTGATAGAATTTATTGAGCATGACAAACAAGTATAAAATATTGCGGCATTGATTATCAATAAAATTAATTATATCTTAATATAATTTCACAGCTCATCATTCAGTTCATCTAATGCGTGTTCTTCCTGGAGTCTGTCACAAATCTCTTTATTAAAAATGGTTTTTAAATTAAAAAATGTCAAATTACCATTTGTACGTGCACTGAAAAAAAAAAGAAAAACGAAATTAAATCTTTCCCTCCGAAACAGGCTTCATAAATTTTTACTCCCAAACCAACCCACCACCTGTCCACTTTCCACTCCCGTTCCGCGGTGCATAATTCCGAACAAGATTCAAGCCGCGTGCGGACATAAGAACCGCCGCGCTCTCTCCTGACGTTCGCGGGGATCGACGCGACCGCCGCCCGTAAAAGAGCCGCCGGCCATAAAACATCCGGCCGAGGAATACAATTTCGCGAGAGGCCAGAGAGCGCCGGGGAATTTCGAGCCGGACTCATTTTGCAAAAAGTGCAAACGGCGGACGGGAGAGCCGCGCTGCCCGGAAGCTCCTTGGGCAATATGGATCCGCGGGACGGACCGCGGCGCGCTCGTGAATTACCCTGTTATTCACGGTCAGCTCGAGGATATTACGAGGGGGATTAGTAGTTCCTTTTTTTCGCCGGGACTACGTGATTTACCTGCTCTTTGTCGGGTTCATGTGGCCGAAAGTCGTATTTTTCCTCGTCGCTTTGCATGAGAATTCGTTCTATTGGCTCTAATTTTACTTTCAAAAACTTTGGCCCCCCTCTTTCATATTTATATATAACGCGTATGCACTTGCCTTTCTTTAATACAATGGGTACACTTTTGGCTCCGCTGATTTTGGTTTACCGCGGAGAGTTGATGAAATTTTTGGGAGTAACGAACGTTTATTTCTGCCGACTTGATCGAATTTACAAACGCGATTTCATTATAATTTTGATGAACTCGTCGGCGCAACGAACGCAATCGAAAATTCTCCACGCGCGAATTTATAAGAACATCATTCATCAGCTAATTTACCCTGCCGCAGCGATGTTTAAGCGTAACATTTCCCCATCCGAAGCATTTAATTTACCACATCCACCGCCCGCGTCCTCGATCCAACTTTCGGAAAACCATTGCCGCAGAGCAATTTTCCTAATTAAACCCCCCCGGGAAGCCCGTCCTGATTTTATTTATTAAAAGCGTGAATAAGTAATCCGGGCAGCGGGGCGAGGGCTCGTAAAAGAAAGCCGTGACTGTCGGGGAGAGAAAAGGAGGAGGTCCGTGTAAGACACTCGGGGGAGTGATGCGGCCGACGTCACGTCCGAGCACCTTTATCTTAAGCGATGTGTAAAGATTAGGTAGCCATTAGCAGCCCGAGTGGCCTGGGCATCGTTCTCCGATAGCTAATCGTGCGAGCTTCGTCGGGGGAAGGTATTATCTCTCTCGGCGAGGCGGAGAATCGAATCCGCGAGAGAGAGAGGCACCGAGATCTGTGTGCGCGGGGTTTCCGGAATGTAAAAATGTCGTTTTGCTTGATAGAATCTGAGGTTAATAATGCTTTGTTCGGTATTTAAGCGATTTATTTCCTTCGGAGGGCCGTCGTAAAGTTCGAGTTTTATTCTTCCTTGCTTTCTTCCTCGGTTGGTTTAGTGTCACCGCGAGCTGCGCTGCGCTGGGAATTAAGGATACAAATCGACAGGTCGCGTCCGTTTGGCGAGGTAAAAAATTCTTTAAAAATTTGGATTTGAAAATTAACTGTGCAAATGCTGACGGAGATTTGGTGCGAAAACGTTTATTTTGCAAATGTAAGCGAATTAATTGAATTTAGATAAAAACTTTTTAACTGATAATTTTTTTTTTTTAATTTTAAGTAATGTTACTATTTTTAGATTACCTTCAGTATTGGACTCGGTACGAGTATTTATTTACACACGACTCAGTTGTGTACGTTTTCGCTACAAATTGAATTTATCAAAATCGAATTAAAAAGTTTTTACTTATTTTCGATCGATTGTTGATAAAGTTTAATTATTAGTTACTAATTAATTAATGAACCCTTAGAATTCTACAATGAATTGTTCTTGCGGCAAACACTATTGTTTATTTAATAATTCGCAAACTGAGTTCAACAATACGATTTCTCCTAAAACCCAGGCAACAATGCCCTCGAGTATAATCTACTATTTTTCGTAAAATCGTCGAAATTTCCAGCCCCGAAATTGCCGACAAAACTCTTCTGCCCCTTTCGTCGAAAAAGAAAAAAAAAAAATTTCCTACCCCGTATTAGCCGGCACTTTTAAATCGCGCAGCCGAAGATGAAATTTGCCACGAAAATTCGAATTCTCGAGAAGAGAAGCGCGCCTATACATCCGCGAGAAAGAAGAGGCAGACAACGAAACCGGGCGCACAAAAGAAGGTATAGCAGACGGAAGATCGAGAGGGAAGAAGCGGGAGCCTTTCTCTCCTCCCCCCCTCCTTTTTCCGGCTCGGAAAAGAGTAAAAGAAAAGACAAACAGCGTGACGAATCAATATGCAGGCCTCGATGCAGCCCTCGCGAATCGACAAAGCTCGCGTTTGGTGAGATTCCTTTATTGCTCTCGGCGAAAGAGCGAGAGACACTGGAGCAATTTTATTTCTCAATTTCAGCTGCATTGAGCTCCGCCTCCCTTCCCGGCTTGTATTTCGCGAGGGACAGAGAGAGAGAGAGAGAGAGAGAGAAGAAAACGGCGGCGTCGGAGCTTTTCGCTCGCGAAAATAAAAGGAAAAGAGATCCCTCCTGTTCCGCGCCGCTGGAAATTCGGGATCGAGTCCCGCTCGTTAGACGCGTACGGCGGAGGCGACGGCGGGAAATTGATAAGGATTTTATTATCCTTTGGCGTAGCGATCATTGGTACGGTGTATTAATCACGTTGTTAGTCTGCTGGCAAGATCTCCGTGAAAGTTGCTTCTTCTATAGCCTGGGGATCAGATTTTAGCTTGGAGAATATTGATTTTAATAAATCGCCAGCCCTGGTAGAAATGAAAACAAAGGCTAGTCAGTGGATTAGTTTGTAAGTATAAAAACTGGCTTGTTAGTAGTTTGTTGTGAAACTTGTTCTCTCTCTCTTAGATATAGAGAATTATAATTGATAAATTATGTTTTTATTTCAAATAATAGTTTGACTATTGCAAATTTTGTCAAAGCAATTCTGTACACTGAGAGAAAAAATATAGTAAAAATTACAAATAATCTTGTAAAAATTACTACACTTTGTAAGAAAGTTTACTATACTGTTTGGTAAATTTTCCTATATTTACAATAAAATTTCCTATATATGTAAGAAATTTTACTTTACTGTTTGGTAAACCTTCCTATAAAGTACGGTAATATTTTTTTTATTTTGATAGTCTATAGTGGCCTTATTAGGCAGTATGGTAATTTTTACTAAACTTTTTTCTTGCCGATCGCAAGACAATAACACATCTTGAAACGGCAATAAAAAAACGTTTCATAAATAAACCGACAGCCGATTCCTCGTTTAAAAACAAAAACAAAAAACACTTCACTTCCACGCACCGACTCCTCGCCTCCGTTGTAAAGCAACGCCTCAAAACTAGATAATCAAGGCGCCGAACTCGAAGATCGCCCGGTAAATTACAAAGTTCGCACTCGCTCGTATCAATTTCCCGCGCTGCCGTGGAAAACACAGTCGCCCTTCTCGGGTGACGCGCGCAGCGGAAAGCAGCCGCGCGTGTCCCGACGTATCAGCGTTTCAGGCCGACGAGGGAGGAGAAGGAGGATAAGAGCACTCCCTCGCGCCGATCTGTACCGTAAGTTCATAAAGACCGGGAGAAAAGAGTGAAAGCTAAGAGCCTTGTCTCCTTCGGCTGGCTCTCTCGTCGCCGGCGCAACTTTCCTCGTAAATACGCGGCTAATTCGATTATAAATGTAGCTATTAGCTCGGATCTTCTTCCGGCGCTGGGCGCGCAAACTTTCGAGCGCGCGCGCGCACCATCTGCCGCCTTAAGTGCGTCCTGGGGCGCAATAAGGGGCACGACGACGCAACAGCTGAAAAACGAAACACGAGAGGAGAGGATTAGCTGGCCGCTTGATAGATCAGCACGCGTGCCGAGACAGAGAGCCTTCGGAAAATTGCAAGCTTTTAGCTCCGTCTCTTTTTCTCCGCGATCTGCGCGCGGCTCTCTCTCTCTCTCTCTCTTTTTAACGCTTTTAATGTATACGAGGGTTTCCGGCGCCGTTGTGAGCCGGGAATTTTTATATCCAGAAATTTTTTTTTACGGCGGCCCGTTTTAAACTTTCTCTCGCGAGAATACACAGCCGAGGTTCGCGAGAGGCTGTTTTGCCTGCGACGTCCCGGCCTGTTAATTGAACAATTATCGCGCGCCTTGGTTTAACGGGGGCCGGGAAATATAGGCTCCTCGGCTCTTTTTTTTTTTTATTTATTATGGGCTCGAGTCGCGTTCTAATTTTCCGAGTGCACTCGCCTCGAGAAGCGATTTTATCCGATAACTTAACTCGACCTGAAATCACTGCCGAGTACATTTTTCTTGCCTCGCAGCAATGGATTCATGCTCTCGGAGTTCCATTATTTTCTCTCCCGTTTTCATTGATTTTCAAACGTTGACCGCGGATTTATAAACGATTTTCATTTGCCTTCCGTCCAAAGTCTAGGTTGACTACATTCCTCTGAAGCATAATTTACTATTCAAATAACAAATATCGCGCTCTAAGAGCAACAATCCCAAAGCAAATCCAAGCCGGTCCCGGAAACAAGCAGAAGGCAGGTCTCCTCTCGAGTTTGCCCCCCCAAGAAAAAGCTCTCTCTTGTTACAAGAATATTCAAATTCGATCGTCGAAATTCGAATTCTCGCAGCGTGCATTCCTTCATACCCGGGTGCTGCTGCCTGCGGCGAACGTCGAGAAATGCTCCGCGCGGGTAAGAAAAGCCCCGCCGCGCGCGCGTTCGTCGGGCACACCGATAATCGAATGTTGATTTTGCCGGCTCTAAAATTCCCGGGGTATTATTTATAAACAAGCGGCGGCGGCACCGAGATTCCATCTCTCTCTCTCTCTCTCTCTCTCGGGCTCCTTCGACTTCTCAATCCGTCGGCTATATATACATCCGGTGTGCGGGAGAGGACGGGCGGCAAATGCACGGCGCGACTCTCGCCGTGAATCATTTCCGGTTCCGCGAGCCGCTACGTGAGCGGGTGGACCAATTGCTGTGGTAAGCCTGGACGGCTCTGTCTCTCTCCTCCCCCCTCGGGGATTATTATTGGCGGAAGGGAGAGAACCTTCCTCTCTCTCTCTCTCGCGAAACAAGCGATATTGCGAGTAACCGCGGAAAAATAATGGCGCAATTAGAATAATTCCCGCCGGCTCTCTCTCTCTTCCTCTGCATTCACCGCGCGGAGAGGCATTATCCGTTCTTTTACTCCGTTTGCCTAATTATTCGGGGACACTCCTTATCGCCCCTCCCCCCCGGTTCCTTACTGGGAGGTAGGCGGGGAACTTAAGAAATTTCGGAGACGAGCCGAGAGTTTGTATTTTGCGTTTGCTTTGGCTCGGGAGGAGACGCAGCTAACGAACCGATCATTTTCCGGGTTAATTCGAGCGTCCTCTCGCCGAGGCTTTTGGTCCTTCGCGCCTGCTCATTACCCTGTGAAAGTGTCCTGTAATCTTGCTCGGATTATCTTTTGGATATTGTTGGCGACGTTTTCGGGGGGAAATTGTGAATTGTTATTATTTTTCAGTTTTTTGTTTTGGAAAATTTAGATATACATGCTAAATGTATTCTATATTGGCGTAAGATAGTTTCAATAACAAACAATATTTCTATCATACATAACGCTGAAATTATTTTAATTTATTGATACGTCACAAATGAACGGTGAAACGCAGGCTATATGGGAAACAATTTCGATTGGCACATTTTACATTCAAACGCATGGGATATGTTATTAATTATATTCAAACGCTTAGGATATGATATTAACTAATGAAAATTAAATCAAAAATAATTAATATAGTCTGCTTCTGTTAGTTAAACAGTAACCTAACCTTACTTTATAGCCATTCACGTAAGTCTTTTAACGCAGCTGTAACGTTAACATTTAGCCAATCCGGACTCATTTTCCATCGGAATCAGCCAATCACAATCGTTTTCATGCTTCACTTTTTCATCATCACTTTTTTAAGAGAGGAAATAAAGGATTTTGTGAAAAATTTATGATTATTTGAATTTAATGAATCTTATTATACCGTCACGACTACGTTAATTGTTTTTCACATTTGAGTTGCACAGGAAACTCGATACTGTAACACGGTATCAAAGCGCTGTTAAAGTGATGCATTAAAAAGCTAAAATCATTTGAAACACGCTCTCTCGCATCCCCCGAAGATCCGCTCGAAATTCCTCGCGGAATAACAAAACGCGTCGCACAGATGTCGGAAACGCCGTTCGTACCATAACTGCGCGATCAATTACAATTCCATTTTCATTAAATATTTGAAAGTGCGCGCATGTTTTCGCGCGAATTAATCATGCTCGCCCGCGTATCGCGGAAATGAATCGGTAGCGCTAATAAAATAAACCCCCCTCTCGCCGAGCGAGAGAGAGCGGCCAGAACTGATTTCCCGATGAAGAAGTACATGATTAATGGCCGCTCGAAAAATAAATTATCCATTTCGAGCGCAGCGCATCCGGATATCGTCGTCGCTGATGGAAGGTAAACAAAAAACTTTCATACCCTCCTCTCTCTCTACCTCGATTCTGATTTAATTTCGCATTTTCCGCGCGACGACGACGCGCCGCGAGCTCTCTCCCCCCTGCCATTATGCACCGCGAGAGATACTCCTCCGAGATAAATTATGGAAGCACTCTTTTCGAACGCCTGAAAATCCGTCCGAGGTGATTTGTCGAGTGCACTTGAGGGAACGATCGCGCGCCGCGTTGTAAGAAAAAACAGCCGCAAACCCCTCGTATAACCGACGAGTAGGTATTCCCACGTAATTGACGCGATGATGAGTCTCGGGCTCTCTCTCTCTCTCTCTCTCTCTCTCTCGCGAGCCGAAGAGGGTACTCGCTTACGGTTTTCTGCCATTGATTATCCTGGCCGCGAGACGTAATTACTCGCGTCTTATCCGAGTTTTATTAGATGGGCGCGATGCGAGGGTACTTCAGGTCGGGAGATCTTTGGAAAAGCGGGGTGGATTTAGGGCGGGTTTTGATTTTTGCTCTTTGGCGAGGTGCTTTTGTTCGGCGGATTTTATAATTGATAAAAGGTTTGTTAATTAAAATATATTTTAAGGAACTTTTATTGCGAATTGCAGCTGCAGGAATTCGATTTTGAAGTTGTGGAGGAGCTGTAAACAATGGTTTTAACCAATTAAAATCTGAGCTGAATCGAGGATAGATAGCTTCAAACTAACAGTTTATTTTTTTTGGCTATTCCAGGAATGCAATTATTAATTGGAAGCTATCTCTGCTAGATTGGCTTGAATTTTGATGAATTAATTCATCTAAAATGATGAAAATAAAAATTTTACGATTTTCTCTTAATGAAAAGTGGCAATTCCCACCAAATTCGCGTCTCTAATTAACAGTTTGGGAAAACTGGCGGAAAGTTTCGATGTCACTTGCTTTTCGGAATATCTAATTATTTACATTTAACTTAATACAAGAGGTTCAAACTTTTCTCAATATACAGTGAGAAGATCTGACAGAAGTTTGCGCTTCTGATATTGAGTTAATTATAAATAATTGGATTTCAGGAGAAAGAGCGAGATTAACTATTGATATTTCGTTGAATCTTTCATTCACTACATCACCAACATTGAAAATGAATATATTTTTTATTAATCTATAATTCGCTCCAATACCAGTATCAGGTAAAATCGCGCCAAGATTTTGAATTAATAGTTACTGCAATTATCTAATCAAACAAGTCAAGCTTCTAAACGAGTCAATATTTTGATCTAGCACCTGCAGCATTTATTTGTATCTCTGCGTGACTATTTCCCGGAGTCCTTTTTCATCTGCAGTTTAGCCCCGAAATAAAGCCCGTATAACAAGATCAAAAGCGTCTTTGGCAAATAAAAAATTCAAAGTAATCCGCGAAACTGTTACTAAACTGCACGAGAGCAACTCGGTTTAAACACCGAAACTATTCTTTTTGCTCTTGAATATTTGAAATTTTAAAGACATCAGCCACATTTATCACCCTAAAACAATGCCGAATCCTACTCGTCCAAATTCCCACTGCTATATTGAGTCAATGCCAAACTTGCCAAGTGACATTTCACAGAAGTATAATACGATTTTAAAAAAGCGCCATATATATTTCGAAACGATTTGCCAGCTCCAAGTTCCGCGGCCGCGGAAGACGAATTCCCGGTGATCCGCCAGAGAGCAGAGGTCTCGCGGCCTTATCGCGTCAAAGCCCGACTTGGACGAAAAATCATCGCGGCCAGATAAAAATCAGGGCATTCGCCGCGCAAGCGACGAGCATCCGTCTTCCTCTTCCTCCTCTCCCGCGACGCCTTTTACCTCCCTTATTTTCAATATTTATCGCGGCGAAATGACTCGCAGTCGAAAAATATCCCATCGCGCGGCGGCGGCGATAAAAATCACGGCGTTTCCCCCTGAAAACGACAGGCATTCGTCCTCTCTCCATCCTTATTTTCAATTTCCCCCGCCCTCCTTTGCCTCCGTCTCTCTTTCGTCAGCGGCGGCGGCGGCGGCGGCGGCGGCGGCGTTTATCCGGCTGACAGCTCGAGAAAAATGCCGCGACATTACGTAGGCTTATGCTTCGGCTACACGCTCCCGCGAAATGAAACATCGTGTTCCTTTCATGAGCCCCGGCCGCGCGTGCGGCCCCCCTTTATTTCATCGCGAGTAATGACTGTATTTAATCTTTGGAAACGGCTCTGCGCGCGGGCTTTAAAAAACAAAAAAAAAAAGAGAAAAACAGAAGAGGAGAAGAAGCGGAGCCGCGGATAATACGCCGCTGATGCCGACGCTTTGTGTACGGGAATCGGATTGAACGGCGTCGCTTGAAAAACTGACGCGCGCGCGAACCTGCCTTTGTCTCTCTCTCTCCCTCTGCCGGGGGGTTGTTTCGCTCTCTCGGATTCGGGGAGAAAAAGAAAGGAGCTTCGCCGCCGCCGCCGCCGCCGCCGCCGCTGCTGCCTCATCGACTCTTTACCGCCGAGAGAAATCATAAAAAAAAGAGAGGCGAGGTAGAAGGATATAGAGAGAGGAGGATAGCGGATCGGCTGCGCTTTAGGCCTTATCAAAGGGCCGAGGAGCCTCGGCGTCGGAACTGCGCGCGAAAAAAGATACGTTATAACTCCGGCTGGTGTACGTACGTGTACTCCTTGAATAAGGTGCTTCAGACTTATGACGGTGCTTGTCAACGCCTTAGCACTGGAAATTTCCATTCGCCGGGCTTTTATGTCGGCGGGGGGGCTCCGATCCCTTTTTTTCGCGGCGCGAGACCGAGAGGATATCCTGCTTTAAGACTTATTGAAACGTGAAGCTTTTATGAGCGGATTGCTTAACGATTTCTTTCGGAAAATTTGATGCTGCTGATGGAGCTGCGAGGCGAGCCCTTATCTAAAACGACGGGGCGAGAGAATTTATGCCCCCTCCGGGGGAGCCTCCTTTTTCTTTTTAGCTTTATTTAGCAAAAGTCGCCTTTCGTAAGCGCGACCCCCGGATTCTGAAGCTAAGCGATTAGGTGAGGTTTACAAGCTTCTCGGAATCGTTGACTTTTTACGCAGTTAGATAAGGAGAGAAAAGAAACTTGGCGAAAAGATTATGACTCTGCTTATTTCCAGCTGAAAGACAGAAAATAAATGATTGGTAATGTTAAATTTTAATGAAATTTTGCTTGCATAATCTTTATTGTTTATAAACAGAGAATCTTATCTTTCGCAATATAGCTTAGTTTTTATTGAAAATAACAGATTTTTATTATCGGAAATATTAAGACAATTGTTGAGCAATTATCGGTTTGTTTAATCTTGTAAACCAAATGTATCTAATATAAGCAAACTGGGATATTAGTTTTTAAGTTAGTGTATAAGACCATTGTTATAACCAGCCTATGTATAGGTAACTATAACGTTTACCTCTATAGGAATTAATTAAATTAATTAATTCAAATTAATTAAATCTGAACAGTACTCAGAGCGACACCGGGAGAAGAAAAGTACATGGAAAAAATTTTTTTAAATTGAAAGCAGATGGTATAATTATAAATATCTTTTGAGGTTGGAAACTAACTAAAAGTGTCTTTATAATTTTCTATTTAAAAAAATAACAAGTTTAGTCGCATTCAAATTACTTTTCTTATAGATTTCATTTTCTTCCGATTCATCGTTTACAATCGTTTTCATTTCCCCACACAAAGTATACTATACGACTCAAGTTAGGCAGTTCGAAAATGTCGGAACATTAGCATCATTGTACTACTTAGCGAAAATGGCGAGAGAGCGACTGTTACTTCTGCACTCGGCCGAGAGCTGTTGTTAAATATATCCTTTGAAAACAGCGCCGATGTAAAGCTCCTGCAATCATGCCACTACGCTAACTCCCTAACAATTCGAACGCAATGCACTAAATCCCAACAAAAACTCATCCCACCTCTTCGTGTTATTTCATTGCGCCCCGCCGCGGAGAGAGACAGAGTGAGAGAGAGTGAGAGAGAGGCAAAGTTTATAAATCGATCCGAAACCTTTAATGAACTCTAGCTTACAAAGCTTTAAATGCCCACTTGCTCGAACGAATCGAAAGATAATTTGTCAGTCGGTTCTTGCGGGGCTTTAATTGAAATCCTTTGAAAGCGTAAGCGGGGGGAAAGTAACCAGGTATAGATGTGCGCAAAAATACGCGCGCCAAGACAACAGGGGTCCCCCCCCCCCCCTCTCCCCCCGCGAGCTACATTAAAGTGGAGAGAAAATTGAGCTTTGTTAAAAAGTTAAATAGAGAGCTCAAATTTAAATCTCCGCGCATTTAAATATGAATGCCGGTACAATGCAGCATTCCAAGACGATTCTTTACAGCGTTTTAACGAAGTCCCCCTTTTCCCGCGTGCACGGAAACAAATACCCGCGGGGGGGGGGGGGGGTTGCGGAAGAGCTGCTTCATTTGTTCGAAAAATTCAAAAATACCCTTCCCCCCCCCTTTCACTCAGCGCCGTGTCCCATTGAAATGCAAAATAAAGCGTTAAACTCGCGATTTCCCAGAAAGAAAATCCGCGCGCCGATAAACCGCGGGCACCACCGGGATAAATCCTTTCATACCGACGCCGCCGCGTATCCTCGAAAACCGATACGCAGCCCCTCCCCTCCCCCCGCGTTTTTCTCTCGCGCTCCTTAACGCAGCTACTTACAATGGACCCGAGGGGCGCGCAGCTAACAAGCGGTAATATTTATTTGAAACGTCGCGGGGGAGATACGCGCGCCGCGCTTCCTATCCGCGTACATATATCTCGGGAGGACAGCGCGGTTCCTTTGTGCGCTCCCGGGGCCCTTTCTTTCCTGCCTGCCGGGGAGCGAAATCGAGTGCGAATCCGAGAGAGAGAGAGAGAGAGAGAGAGAGGCAGAGCGAGAGAAGTGGCGCGCGAGAGCCTCTCGCGGATCGATACGCGTGTGCGCGCTTGTTTTTAGAGCGAATATTTCTTCCGGGGTAACGCGGGCTGCTTTGCCTGATGAAAAAACTTTGGCCGCGAGAACGCTCGCGTCACTTTTGAGATGTCGAGCGCGCGCGGGGCTCGTTGCCGGGGGAGGATGGATTTCTTTTTTTTTTTCTTTGGCTCGTAAATCAATCCCTTTTCCTCGGCGTGCTTCTCGTTCTTCCGGTGGTTTACACATATTTAATGGGGGAGCTTACGCTCGGGCTCGATGCCAGGGTTGTTTATTGGAAATTAATTGGGTAGTATCTATTGAAGACTGCGCCGGTAAAAATAGCTGACGTTTTTTTCAAAATAAATTGGACATTTTTAATTTAGCGATACTCAAAAAGTAGAAATTATTTGTGACCTAAATGGACCGTTTTCTGCAATGGTTTTTTTAGCATTTTAAATTTTATTCTAAAAATACTCATATTTGACGTATAAAATAAGCACAAATTTCAAGCATACTTTCACACTCACATAATAAATTCCTATTTCTTGAATATTTTTTACTTTTCTTCAAAAGCAGCTAAAATTTTTTCAATTTCCCAGGAAACATTGCTATCGTATTAAATCTGCTCAAAAATAAGTTTTCTAGCCATTAAAAATACTGTTATTTCTACGAGGATGAGCTTCGAAACAAATAACTGATGACTAAAAAACTGCTCTTCATCGAACTTTTATACTTTTCTTTATATAACTTTCTAAAAATGTCTATATTAATAAGGAGACTCATTATATTTTTGATTAAAGAAGGAAAAACGCGGGAGAAGGCGAGGAGGTCGCCCTGCGCCCGTCTCCGAATTTCCGAAAAACACGAAGAAAACCTCGAGCAGAACGAAATTGTTTCAAAATCTCTATTTTTTTTTTTTATAATTAAAGCAAAGTTTTGGATCATGTTGCTTTGCCGACGGTAATTAGAAACTCCATACCGGGTAGAACGTTAGACGGGAGAATGTCTAATTATATATAGGATACGAAGTAGAAGTAACCCGGTATCGTAAGACGCCGCGCAGAAGCGCCAGACGAGAGAGCACATTCGCCTCCCGTGTTGTGTAATCAACTTCAATCGCAATTTTCACAAAATTCCCGCGGGCTAAGACGCTCCCGGGCCTCCGGCTTTCTGTTTTGCATTTTTGTCTATGAAGCTCGCTCTCTCTCTCTTTTTTCGTGCGCTTTTGGGCATTAGCTTTTATGCTCGCATCGCGCTGCTCGGGGAATGCAAATTTAAACGAGCCGTTTGGATATGATGTTTAGAATTATATTGGTTTGTGATGCGAGGAACTTTTTTTGGGATGGGAGACGAAGAAATTGTTTTGGTGTAATAACAAAGTGGATTTTTGAGAGTAAAAGTTGGTAAAACGATGTCTGATATCTTTCTCCCTTCAAGAACAATATTTATCTCTGAAAACTACTTTTTTAACTTTATAAAGTTTAGTCGCGCAACAGTTTTCATTTAACTATTTGAAACTCTGTAAGCATATCGTTTTAAAGTTTCTCCTGCACTTAAAATGTTGCCTTCTTTTTTGCAAAAATTTATTTTTGCCTTATACCCCCCTCCCTGTAAACTTCGAGACAATTATTTTCCGCGGAATTTCTTTTTTTCCCCAACTTCCCCCCGCCAAGTATGAAATTAAAAACGTCAAATGACCGCAAAGTCATGCGGAAGAAACGTCGACGGGGAACATTTTCCAGCGAAAATCGCCCCTTTCTTCCTCTCCTAATGAAAATAAAAACAGTTACAATCGAACTGCCGAGAAAGCAACGGTGCTTAAAGCGCCTTTTCCGTAACTGTCGCCTTACACCAGAACGTATAAAAAGCAGCGAGCTAAAACTCTCGCCGATCATTATCCCGCGTACATAACACCCAACTATATATCAGCGTGCTTATACACAAGACACGCTCGTCTCCTATATATAGTATATATATAAAAGGCAGCCTCGTGCAGCCGGGCGATAAAGTTAAAATAAAAGGACAGATTTAAGGGTGTGCTCGCGCTTCAACTGCGACAATAGAGGGCTCCCTGTTAAATTCCATTCTCCATTCTCTTTCTCTCGCTCTCGGGGAAATGGAGAGAAAGTGGAGAGGGCAGTAAAGAAGAGAGAGAGAGGGAGGGGAGAAAAAAGTTTAATGAGCCTGCCCGGCCTGTCCTGCCTGCCTACCATGCAGGGCTGAACTTTCCGACTGTCCTTTCAAGTTCGCCGCGCGCTCCGAGAGAGGGAAAGAATTTGTCGGCGAATCACGCCGACTCACGCGCCGCGCCTCCGCTGTGTCCCCCGAGTGCATAATTGCGCTTTATTAAAATCACCCGGCTAAGGACACTGTACAGTTAGCTCTCGTTCGGCCGGCGAACCGGAGAGCGTAGGCGTGCGCGTCGGGGCTTTTTATTATACGCGCGCCGAGATGTTATCTCTGTCGCGCGCGCGCCTTTTTCACGCTCGGCGGCGAGCGAAAGGAGAGGGAGCCTATCGCTGCGTTTTCCAATTGCGCGGAACGCCTTTTTTCTCCGACTAGTTTTTTTCTCGCTTTTCCGAGGGACGGCATCGGAAAAGGGTGATGTTCCGCGCGGCCTCCTGCTGTGTAACGGGTTCGTCTTGTGGAGAGTCTTATCTTGCGTCCGGTTGAGATTTGCTAAAATTGGAAATTTTATTAAATGATTACTCGGCAACTCCAACTTTGAGTTAAAAATATACCTTTAGTTTAATTTAACAACAGGCACTGCTGATGAAACATTGGTTATTCTACAGTTTGTAAAATTTTGACGTTCTAAACGGGCGAAGAATCTGGTTTTGAAATTTAGCGATTGCGAGACAAAGTGGTCCTTTGTTATGTAAATAGCAAGGATTTTTGGATTCGTCGCGAATGTTGAATGTCGACTTGCGTTGATTTTACTGTGTAATTTGCTGAATAATGCATACAAAATGTGCTGTATACATCATAATAGTTTGTATATAAAATAAACAACGGGCTCCTCTCCCGAAGTGTGCTATCCTGTTAAACCATAGAATTAGTGAAATTCGCTGATAGTTAATATTCAATGATTACATTGTAATTTCATAAATTCACCTGTATTTATGCAATGACTACTTTGATTACTCCATGCACACTGCTAATCAAAGCCCTCACTTTCGTTTTATACAAGAAGTCATTTGCAATAAAGCAGCAAAACTCAGTCATTCGTTAAATACATATACTAGTTACAAATTTTATATACCATATAATTAATGTAAAACACTTAAACAGAAACTTTGGAATGAATGAATATATTTTAATCTAACTACTCTCAAATTAATACTCTTGCTGCATACTTTCTTTTAAATTTTTGTTCAATAGACTAAAACTTTTAGTTACGGAGATACTTTCATTTTTATAAACACCAATGTCCCCTAGAATTTTCAAAAAAAAATTCATAACTTTGGGACTAAAGCCCATCCGAATAAACGTTCAGACACGTGTCTTCTTTTTTCGGCTAAGAAACGACCTCCTGCAATTTACCCAAGATCGATGATCCGGTGGGTGGACACATATCCCTTGTTAGTTCAAAGAGAAAGAAAAGAGGTAGAAAATCAGTAAAAAGTGTACCCTGTATAAATCAATGAATAAATCAATCCCCTCGCGCGCGCATAAACGAGCTAAAAATCCGTGCAACTCTCGAAGATCGAGAAAATTTTCCAAGCACTTAAAACATCCCCGTCGATCCTCGGCAATTTAGCCCCGGATTCGCAGGCGAATCCTTTCAAACCCACGCGAACAACTCCCGGCGGTGGCACATTTTTCCGCCGGACCCTTTATATATATACCCTCGCGGAAAGGCTCTCGCAAACGGCTCCGCCCCCGGAGACCGAGGAGCTCGGAGACAAAAAAAAAGGAAAAAAAAAGAAAAAGAGCAGACGGAATTAAAAGAAGCTCCCTCCCGGGCAAAGAAACAAGCGGAGCATCGGTATTTTCGACGACGGCGCATAATCCAAGTTAATTACCGCGCTATATTGCGGTAAACTCTCCATCCGTTTTCTCCCTCCCTCCCCCCCCCCCTGCGCTTTTTTCGTCGCCGCCTTAATTCAGGATTAAGACGTGAATAAGGAGCCGCGTCGTCGATTAAAAGTTGCGCGGGCCAATGCTTTTACCGCGCGGGGAGAGGGGGGTGCTTTTAGCGGAATTAAATAAACTCTATGCGCGTTTCCCCCTCTCTTGGGGGGGTCGGGGATTCGGTGCCGCCGCCGCGCGCCCCGGGAATTGTCATTCCTCCTTTCGCGAGAGAGCCTTTTCGCGGTCAGTTTAACGGCCGGCGGACGTCGTCGGCGGGGGCGCCCCGGTAAAGTCTTTAATTTGGACGTGTGTTTAGTTTAGTGCCCGCCGCCGCGGAACAAAGCCGTTTTAACTTGCTGAATTATAAATCTCGGCTTTTACGCCGCTTGGCCCCGGCTGTCGAGCGTTAATCTTTTTTTCTCCGCCTCCGACTCTCCGCGGACTTTATATCCCCCCCCGATAAGGAGTTTTATTTTGTGTGCGTGGGCAGATTTGTAAGCCAATAAACAATTACATCGAAGGCGATTACTATTTTTCTGTATCGTGTGTCGGGATGTATAATTCCGACGATTTAACGACCCGCAAATATTAAATGTTCGAAAAGTGAGAGATATCCCTACGTAGGAGGAGAAGGGATATAACCGGTGTAATTATCGGCAAACATTCGATCTTAATTATATCCTCGGCGGTCATTGAAAAAAAGAGTCATGCTCAGCGTTTCTTAAACTGCAATCTAGCTCCCGATCCCAGCCTCATTACCGCGACACGAAAGCTCTCACCACCACCACGACGAAATCTAGTCGCCCCCCATCCGAGCCGAGAGCTTTAAAAGACTCCGCGATCGAGTTTCAATTCGCGCAGTCGTCGTCGCATCGCGACAAAAAAAAAGAGTCACGCGGAAATGTACACGCAGGTGCGTGTGGCGCTAATCCGCGTTACAGCTCGAGGATACGATTCGCTCGGGCGCGAGGAGAGGCGGAAGAATTTTATAATACCCGTCGAGGGTAATCCGCTCTTTATCAAGCTACTAAAGAAAGAGCTCGCTCTCTCTCTCTCTCTCTCTCTCTCTCTCTCTCTCTCTTCGCTGCTTTTAGCCGGGGCGGTTTACTGGAGCAGCTCGTTTATCGCTCCCGCGAACAGCGCTGCTCATTTAACTTTTCGCGCTGCAATGAGCAATTCCCGGACTCTGTTATTTCCAATAAAAGGAGAGAGAGAGAGAGAGAGAAAGAGCGCGGGCGTTTTCGTCTGTGGCCAGGCTTCCTCGACTGGAAAAGCGCCCAGCCGCCGCTCTGCTCTGCCTCCTCTTTCCGCTAATTTCACGCCTGTCCCTCTCTCTCTCTCTCTCCTCTTATTATGAGAGGATGAAATAACAATCGCGACTGCTGCCGCCGCCGTCGCCTTGCTTTCTTTTTCTCCCTTTATCGCAGTCGGAAGGAATTCTGCGCTCCGGATTTCGAGGGCAGAAATTTATTTTTAGAGTCCGCGGTTAAAAAAAAAAAAAAAAAAAATAGACCGCTGGAAAACGGAGGGAGGAGGGTACTATTTTATTAAAAACCGTTTACGAGGGCAGCTAAAGGTTCGATCAATGTCAAATGCAGCGCGCGGAACGCAAAAATGACTTTTATGTGATTGGGTTTTGTTTAAAATTGATTAAACGAATCGGTTAAAAAAAGGGCAGAGCGGATCGATTCACTTGGACTGAACGATTGGACAGCGAATAACGAGTGCGTACGATTCACTCGGGGTTGTTATGCGGATTCGAGGGCGCTTGATATTCCGGGTAATCGTCATTGAAAACCACCCTTATGGCGATTGATTTTCAAGGAATTTATTTTTGATTAATATTATCCAGCCGAAAATATTTGGTAAAAATAAAATTTCCTTTGACCCTATTATGGGTTTCCTTGAATTTTTCGAGTGCAAAGTTACTCGCTGATTTGTTAAACTTGTTAGTGCCATAGTTTGAAAATGAGGTGGAAATTTTCCAAAAATTGGATTTTCAAATTCGCTTACTTAGCCGAGAACCACGGCTTTGCGTTCGCGTTCAAAATCTAGTGAAAAAAGTTGAGAAAAAAAAACTTAATAAACCCCCTCACCTACTTGGAACTTCGAACTAAGCTCAGTTTCTCACCGCTTTCGCGACTCTGTCCTCTCTAATCCAAAAAAGAGCCTCCCACAGATGGGACCCCACCCCGCTTTTCCCTCTCAAAGGATCGACGGCGAAACAAACGCGAGCGCTCAATTGCCCGATCATCAATACGCGATCGGGAGAGGCTCGTCGATTTATCCGGCCGGACAGGAAAACTAAAGGCACTTGGCACGCGGGTTAACTCCTCTCTCTCTCTCTCTCTCTCTCTCTGTCCGTCCTCTCTTTTTCTCCATCCCCGCGCCGCGCGCCGAGTTCCGCTTAAGCGTTATAAATTAGCCGGCATTACGGGCCCGGCTGTATGAGCAGACGAGCCGAAGAATAGTCCGACCTACGGGCCAGCAGCAGCGGCGGCGGCGTCCGGGGGGAACGCTCCGGAAGCTGCTCCCCCCGGCTGCGAAAACTTCCGCAAGATTAACGCCGACCGGCCGGCCGGCCGGCGGCGGCGGGGGGCTTTATATAAATTAGCCCCGAATCGACTCGCGATCGCCGCTAATATTCTCGTCGCGACCAACTTCTCGCCCCTCGATTTCTGTTTACGATTGTAGGCGAGAGAGAGAGCGCGGCGGGGCTTTAACGGGGGGAGGGCAGAAAGATGTTATCGGCCCCCGACAACTGCAGTTAACACTTCCCAAGTGGACGAGGAGCTGTGCCTCGATGCGGGCGGGCGGGCGCGGGCTTAAGCGCTTTCTGACCACTGGCCTTTCTCTCGTGCTTACCTTGTTTTATGCCTGCTCGGAGTGGTCATTAACGCTTGTCCCGGCAGCCTTAACTCGCCGCCCGTCCGTCGGCGGCTTATCAATTTTGGACGCGGTGTGTCGGCCTGCTTTTCGAGAGCGAGATTTCGTTTTGGAAAGCAGGGGGTGAACGGTGGGTTTTGCGACTTAAAAATGTAACTTTGGAAAGATCATTTTTTTTTAGATTTATTTTATTCAATACTTGTGCGCGTCCGCGGCAATTTGACCGAAAAAATAGTATTTGCTACGGCGGAAAATTTCGGTTGGAATTCTAGCTTGTACAAAGCGAATATGACAGGGAATTTCAAGCGTTTCACTTCTGCCATACAGCGCTCCCTGGCTGTCCTACAATTTTGTCCAATTCTGCAGATCAGTCATTCGACGTGTGTGTTTGAGATATTCCATCCGAAAAAAAAGGAAAAACTGTTTTTTTCACCACCCCCCGTCCCGCCACGGCTACTGGAAATCGAGCGTTCAATACCGGTAGAAAAATGTACGAGGACCTTTTTCTGGAGTATCGATACCGTTTCGGAAAATATTGTCAATAAAGTCGCGCCAATTCCGAAAATTCAATCTCTTCGTTGATACTTGCAATATAAACGTTTTTAATATCGCGTCGCTGTTAAGGAGATTGTTTTTTTTTTTTCAAGAAGCTTTACATATTGATGAATAAAGAAATAATGAATTTTTTTAATATTCTCCGGAAAATTGTAATGTAACAATTGCAAAACCAGCAAAATAAAGTCTCTTACTCGACACAATCTCAGTTTAATACAGCGAAAAAATATATAAACTATTTATACTTAATATGCACTTGATGATAATCCAAAACAATGACAGAACTTTTCGGCAGCCGAAGCTCAAAGAACGTAAAAGAAAGCAGCCTCCTCGGTTTAAACTTCTCCCGAGAAAATCCTTCGGGGGAGGAGGTTAATCCCCTCGACGACTGTCCGTGTCGTTATGAAAAAAAAGGCTCTGACGCAGCACTTTTCACCGTCAAAGTCCGCAGACTCCCGCCGCGCGTATCTCGATATACCGCGAAATTTTCATAGCGGCTCTCTCTTCTTTAAATCCTCGCCGTTCGAGCTCGAAACGAAATTACTTATCGTCCGCGGCGCGGGGCGGCGCATCTTGTCGCCGCGTCTCCTCTTCCTCCTTCCGCGAGGATCAAATTTAATTACCAATAAAGCGATTGGCAAAAACGAGGAGAGGCCGTTATTTCTCCGGATGCAGTCGCCGATCGGATTTGCGCTAAACTTCCTCTCGCTCTGCTTTTCGATCGACGGTCAGCGACGTCGTCGGGGCAGTTAACTTTATATTACGCGGCATATCGATCGCGCCGAAACGAAATAAAGCGACGGATCGTAAAGGGAATAAAACAGAGGGAGGGGAGGCGACGATGTGTTAACGCGCGACGCCGCCGGAATGAAAAATTCAACGTTCCTTGAATAAATGCCAGCTGAAAGATGCTCGATAATGCGGAATTTCGAATTTCGGAGGGGAGAAACGCCTGCAGCCGCGAGCATTTGCATGATAATTGCGTGCTTTCGGGCTGCCTGACTTTTAGTTTAGAAAAAACCCAAGATTAACACGCGAGGCGATCGATTTTCGTTTGGGTGTAGTGGTATTGGTTGAAAATTTTAGATTGATCGGCGAACGTTGCTTCGTTATTGTTTTGTTTCCTAATTTATTGACAGATCCTTCGATCTATCAATGTATTAATGAAGTGTCATGTTACTGCGATAATAATAACGGATAATAATATATCTCGTTTAATTTTACGTTGCGAATTTATTAATAGACACCTGATTAGTGTGACATTTACTCAAATTATGCTATTACTGCTATTTACAAAATTCACGGTAATTAATTTTAATCTTCCGTCAATTAAACATTTTTCAGTTGAAATAATTTCGAGTTCTTTAGAAAATATTTTTGAAAAACCTGCAGTTTTTTTTTTTTTTTTTAACGAATCGCGTAAAGGTTGGATGAAAAAAAAAACCCGCAAAGAAATGTACACACTTTACTATCTTTATCAATGCAGCAAAATATAAACAGGGCAGAGAGGAGTATTCATTCAAACAGCTTTAGTAAAAAAATTTTTTATCATATTGTTTGAATATGAATGCGAGAGAGCTTTTTATATGAGAAGATTTTCATGGAAATTTATTCACTATTACGTTCTGCACTGCCGCGCAAAAATTTAAATAAATCCCGCCAAATTCTCCGGCGACACTCGGCAAATATTATATATATAAGATGCATTAGAATCGACTTTCCCGAAAAATTAGAAAGATATCCAAAAACCGCCCGAAACTCGTTTTCGCTCCTCTAATTTTAATATATAATTTCATTAATTCCCACCTCTCGGCCGCGCGTTAACCCGCCCTTTTTGCGCTCTTTGCCCCGAAACGCAGAACCTCAATGTAATATTCAAGCGCAAAAAAAAGTGTAGCGATCGATGAAAAGCAGACGAGCGAAAATCTCATCAAATTATTAAAAAGTATTAGTCGGAAGAGCCGGAAAAATCGTCGGCTCGTCCGCGGTTTAGTAATTATTCCGCTCCGCATTTATACCGGCTGCGAAATCTGGCCGCTAAAAGCTGTTTCCCTCTAATGAATCGGATATACACGCCGCGCGTAATCTTAAAGTCGCGGGTGATTGAATGCTCCCGCGCACACCGCGAAAAATATTTGCCTCGCGGCATTGCCAAATTGCGCGCTCGGAGAGACAAAAGCGTATCGCGCCGCGGAACACCGCGGGAATATTTCTCACGCGATTCATTTGCACGAGTCTTACTAGAAGCGTTTTAGCCGCGGGCTCTTCTTTTTTCGTATCTCTCTCTCTCTTCCTTCGCTTCGAGTAATTAAAAAAAGAGCGCCGCGCGGAAGTGAATATTAAAATGCCAAGATTTTATTTCGAATTTCCGCCGGTAAGTGTTTTGAATATTTCAGCGCCGCGTTTCGTTCTTCGGCAGCAGCGGCAGCAATGAAATCGATAGGGTAAACATTAAATATTGATTTTCGAGCTGCGCCTCGCCGCAGCAATTTTATTAAATTTTTAATACATTTTTGTTTAATTCGCCCATATTTAGTCTCTCTCCTTACGTTCGGGCAGAATATACAAAGTTTTTAATAAAACTCGGCCCGGAATTCTCGGCCGACCGAGCATTTTTCACTTCGGAATTTCCGTCCGCCGAACTATTTTGAAAAATGACCGGAGGCGCGCGCCCGTAACATCCGAAAATGAGATAGAAAAGTCTCTTCTTCCCTGGGCGGGCCGTCAAACACAATGAACACGTCCGGGAAATTAGAATCGAAAATATTCCGGAATCTGAATCGCAAAACAGGGAAGAAGGAATCTTTTGAAGACGCGCGACAGCGCAGAGAGAGAGAGAGAGCCGAAAAAAGAGAGGAGAGCTCCTTTTCAGAGGCGGACGCGAAAATTGCCTGTTTCATAGCGCAAATATTAATCTTCGCTTCTTTGCTCCGGCGGCGGGATCGGGGAGAAAGAAAAAAAAAGAGGAGAGCCGGGGGAGAAAAAAGCTACGCTGTCAGGATTACGTGCGCAGTCGGAAAACAATCTTGGCGCTAAGCGAGTAATTGCTTTGATGTAAGCAAACTACTCTCGCTTTTTAAATGCGCAGACGGGAGTTTTATTTTACGCTGATTTGCTTTGACGGGCGGAGGAGGGGGGATTGGGCGCAGACTTATTCATGTACCTTCGAGTGTTTTTTCCCTTTGAATAATTTTTTGAAATTATTTCAGTGGAACGAACATTTGAACATTTATTTAACAGAGTTTTTTTTATAAGTAAATGGCTGGCAGGATCGGAGTTTTTCTACTTGAAACGTGAAAACACATATATTTTGACTCTCAACTGTCATTCCCTTCCATCACTAACAAGCACTAGCAACCCTTGCAAAACGCAGAGAGCAATTTATTTATTTTTTATACTTTCTATATATTACTTTTCTTCCAGCATTTTTATCATCTCCTATTTACTACCTCTGCCTCTGTTTCAGGACCTGATGACCAAGAGCACAGGATGCAACAAGCGTCGCCTGCTGGTGGTGGGCCTGGTGTCCGCGATCGCCCTGGTTGTAATAACGGCCACGGCGGCTATCCTCCTGACGGGCAACGGTCGCGGCGAGTCGCCCCGCAGCGAGGCTCTCGCCTCCTCCGGCATCTCCCTCGAGGAGTGGCTCGGCGGCTCGCTCTCCACCAAGAGCTTCAACGGCACCTGGCTCAGCGGTACGTACACGGCATTTTTTTTTTTTTTTTTTTTTTTTTGTAGGAGTAAATTAGACCTCCGGCGATTTCATTATATTTTATTGATCTTACAAAACTTTATCTAAACTTCTTCTAAATGTTTACGGTTACCAAATTCTGAATCTTCAAGTTGTGCTGTGTCTCATGGGCTAAATTTAGAAGTTCATTTAACCCTTGCTTACGACACTTCTTCGGAAAATTAAATTTAAATATGTTAATAAAATGGGCAAGGTGTGGTTTGTGCACATAAGAATTGTGCACATATTAATTGTGCACAATTTAGCATAGCTCGGTATATCTA
>UCOL01002022.1:0-29372 GCA_900474335.1 Ormyrus nitidulus
CAGTTCGTCCGCAGACTGACTGCGACGAAGATTCCTTTTTTCATAGGAAATTCGGCGGTCGTAAAAAGGGTTTAAAAATAATTTAAACATTCGGGAACAATGCGTTTGATATTCCAGTTACGCAATACTTTTCTAAATATTGGCAAATTTCAAGCGACATTGTTCAAAATCATTGTCATAGTCACAGTCCATCGACTCTAAATAGTGAAAAATTCATTAACGCTGCCAATAACTCAATAATATGATATTCAAATTTGTTCTAGAAGCCCACACGGAGTATTATGATTCAAAACATTGTGAACAGCTAAACCTGCGGCATTGTTATTTTTGTTGTATTTGCATGTGCACCCAGCACATACCGAAGTTTTATTTACTGTTTTAATCACATTAGTTAAAGCTGCGACAGCAGCTTTCGCACAATGCTGAATAAAAAAATACTCCAGAATTATCAGTGACCTAGATCGCGAGCCTCTTTTTACATTTTCCACGCTTCCACTTACGAATTTAGCGGCCATTTCGGGACATTTCACATTTTTAAAATGTTTGCTTGGATCTAAAAATAAGTAAAGCACGTAAAGCACAAATAGCAGCCTGCAAACAGGGGATTATTGTAATTTTAGTACGGTCTCGGCAATTCGTTAAAGCATCCTATACTTAGTAAGAGCGTCGCATCGGCAAACTGAACATACATCGCAGGGTCGCATCGGGCAGTTTGCGCGAAATATATTGTGCACTTGTTAGTCGGCGCGATGTGAGTGCTTTATTATGCAAGGGAGGACTTTAAGTTTAGCCGGACGTGCCGTATAACGATATTGCCTGCGAGTTGCTGTAGATATATTAAATTTAGTGCAGATGCCCCGGCAGATGCTAAGGGAAAGAGAGATGCGCGGGGCTGCAACTTTGTCGACGTCGTCGACCTCGTCATCGGCGATAAACCAAAGAGGAATGTCTGCGAGTAATGGCCGCGAACTATCCAAGACCGGGCATTGGCAACTATTTACTCGCAGTATCTTCTTCAACAGCTTTCCGTCTCTGATACAAGATTGTTTAATAACTATTTTAAAATCAATTACTAATATTGTAAAATTAAATAGAAGATGCAAAGTGAAAAATTCTGCTTTTTAAAAAAACAAAATCTGTTTTTAGATAAATATACAGCTTAAAAAATATTTTTAGGCATCGTCATCCGCATAAGAAATTTCATTTTAACCTTTTAACATCTTTCATTATATTCATTGCAAAATTTCTTTCCTCCTCCAAGCCCATCTTTTTAATTAAAGCCTAAAACAATTAATCGAAACAGATTCGCTATCATAAAGCAACGTCATCTGCATCCAAATAGACCCACATCTCGGCCATCAACTCATCAAAGGGCTTTAGAAACGCATCAGACGCCTCACACCTCTATCTGGCACGAAGCAAAGCCGGCATCTTGAGCCAAAAGATCAAGGCGCTCGTTGATGCGCAGCGAAAGGCAGCCTTCCACGCCTTTTCCGCCAAAGCAGCTCGGTCTATTCCTCAGCGATACTAACGGGGCTTTGGAGACAGTCGCTGAGATGTCGACCATCGGAGGGCATTGTTCGCAGGTGAGCCGGCACAAAGGGAAATCGCGGCTCGGAAACAAAGCCCGTCCGAGATATCGCGCTTCTGCTGAGAAATAGAAGGCTGCTGGGAAGAAAAAACAGGCTGAATGTAGGCTATCAGATGTAATGAGAGATCTTGATTATCTTCCTTTGATACGGGGATTTTCATTTTGTACGAGCACGTCGACGATCGAGTCTGGGTGTTTGAAAAAAAATTCTATTTAAAAGTATAAGGGAATTACGGATACATTCGTATCTAATTATATTCACATCCACGCCTAATGAGGTTATATTGAATTTTATGTTTTATTTATTTTAGTTTGTTATTTCTGCTAATAGTAGAAGATTTTAAGTTTAAATTATGCTCTTTCCTTTCAGTTAAAAAGCAACTACGATAAAGCTTATTAAAAACAGATAAATTAAGACAGATAAATTTAGTTTTCTTATAATTTATTCTTTTTTTCTATAATTATTCTAAAACAAATGATGAAATAACAGGTGCTTTATCTTGTAAGGAATGTCTCTACTTGTTGTCATGTAATTATAGTGAGATTGTACGTCGTCTTGTCATGATTCCCCGTTCATAAATTTAGCACTCTGCGGGCGCATGAAGGGTGCGGCTCGATTGCACGGAAATTGACAACTGCTTTGTCGCGGCGAACTTATAAGTAGACGCGGAGTTCGATAATCACGTGGTTTCATCCCGTAAAGTAGTTTGGTTGAACTTGATGTTGAACGCGTAAACTACCTCGGCAAATTCCCACGAAATACCAGGCCATTTTCACATAATGAAATCTTTTCTGCCGCGACAATTAATAAAGAATGCTCGCTGTACAAGCGAGCGAATAGTTTTGTAATTGTTTTAATGCGTTCTCCGCACTTCCAATTATTTTCCACTGTTTAGGAGCCTGATATAGCTTATATTTAACAAGCTCCGCAGAGGCAGCAAGTTCAGTAACTGTCGAGAAACTCAATTAAGTTAACAGCACTTAATTAATTATTCAAAGACATGTAAATCAAGAGATCGAACGTTATAGTCTACTAGTCAAAACTTAATTCCACTTAATACGTAATACAATGATAATACGTTTCGTGACAATCCTCTTATTTAGATTGTAAATAAGACATTATTGATGCTTCAAGAGCAAGAAGTTAACTTCTTCGCTAAAACGAAGACAAGCCTGAATAATCAATAGAATTTTTTTGTCACTGTTTATTTAAAGTCAGTAGTATAAGACGAATGTAGCCAGACATTCTAAAATGATATCATTACTTTATTCCCTAATCTTACCTTCTCTAACTTTGATCAAATTCTTTGGCATTATTCAGTGTGCATTTCAACTGGTCAAATAGAGATTTGAATTTCGCAGTAATAATAGCTTATTCAGGTGCATGAACTTCGAATCCCGACTTCGGCATCGGCTTTGTTCAATTTCAGCTATTTCTCTTTGTTCCACTAAAATCAAAGCTATTTCCATACAATCCACGATGCATTTAATAAACTTTCATTAGATTCTTAATCAAAATTTCCAGCCAACAAATAACATAACAAAATAAAACAACAAAAGCCCCAGCATTCCTTCCTCTCAGAAACACAGAGGATCCAAAAATACAAACCGTAGAAAGCAGCTCACCTCCGCGTTCCCCCGAGTGGCCTGCCCTCGTCGCGCGAATATCCGACACGTCCATGTCTCACAAAGCACGCAGTAACAGCCTCACACGTCCCAGAAGCCCGGGGCAGACAACGCGCGCGCGAGAAAGGTGTAGGTACATAAGTCAGGTTCGACAAGCTCGCCCGGGCCATATTCCGAAAGTGGGTGGACAGCGTGTCGCGGCCATTATCGGCCGGCGTCGCCTCGTGTGCGCGCACAAAGCCGGACAGCGGTCGCGGCAAAAATGAAGCACCCTTTTTCGTTTCCTTTGTTGTAATGACAAGCGCGCGAATGGGCATCGACGAGAACGCGTCGCTGAATTGTTGCAGACTGCGGCCGCCGAACGAGCAGCATCGAGTGCATCGAATCGTTTTAGTATTTTAAAAGCGGCGCGGGAGCCGCTTAACAGGTGGTCGAGCACAGTCCAAGCCAAGCGGTTGCCTGTCCATTCAATTTTCAAAATGCATTTCCAGATTTTTTTTTTCCCGTCCTCGCGGGCAGGATAAAGCTAAGTATTACGGGAATTTCAATCGATTCCGAGAGATGGATAGAAATGGAGAGCGAATATTATATTGATCGCGGGCTGTCTTTGTATGGAAGCTGCGGTGAACATTTAAATGCAATATTAAGCGATTTCAATACGATCCATTGGACGTGGAACTATTGATTGAGTTATATGTATTATAGCCAATTTATTAAAGCGGAGGAAAGCGGAGGTCTCTAAGAAAGTATTTAAAGAGGGAGGTATTGTTATTTATAATACGTTGCTCTGAGCCGTTGACATATACTCGTTTTAGACTTTATTTCAAGAGGGAGGTAACTGTGTTTCGAGGATGAGTTTTTATGTAAACTTCTCTCAATATAGAGCACTGACCTAATATAGTATCAATACTTTTAGTTTATAAAGCAGAGTCTACTGAGGGTGGATTCTATTCTATATATTCTATTTAAATTGTCGACATTCATACTGTTTTTAAACTTTGAAGCGTAGACTAAAATAGGTAGGATTTATTAAGAACTTAAATGCAAGCTTAATGGATTAAACAAAATGAAATGTATGAAATTTAGTGACTTATTTTTGTCATGGGCCATTAAATTCTTTTACGACATGCATCTATGCATGTAACGATAAATTTATACAGCTATTAAAATTATCGGATCTTTTTCATACGTATAAATCACTTTCATAGTATAAAAATATTCTGTAACCTTTAAAGGTGTATTTTTTAAAATATTTTTATATAGAACGGTTTTTTACAGAAACTGGAATTGAATATTTTTCAAAAGTGAAGAAATAAAATTTTTATTCCAAAGTAATAAATGGTAACTTTTTTTTATACTTTAAAAACGTTTTACATATTTACCTACAACAAACATAAGAATTTCAAAATTACAGCTGTTCAAATAATACAGAATAAAAAAGCCTCTTATAATAAAATAAAAAGTAACTTTCGTTTTATTCAACGCGCAGGCCGAAATTTGAAATAAATTTTAAATGCACAACTGTCATTGAAGTGCAAAATAATTGCGAACTAAATCTAGTTCAACTGCAGATTAAATTTTGAATAACCAATGCATGCATTTTGCTGGTTGTCCTATTTACGCATACCCGACCAAAGTGCGCTCTGGGACTGCCTAGGAGTTTGGCTCTTCCATAAAGCTAGTCTATTGCCTGTCACGCGCAAGCGTAGGAATCGATTTTGCCGCCGGAACAACGCCGGTAAGTGATTATTTTTCCTCTTTTTCTAAGTAAATTCGGGAAAAGTGAGTTTTTAGCTTTTAACGGGGGCTTACGAAGTTCAGGAGTAATTTACATGCCGGATGAATGGCAATAAAAGAGGGGCTCATTTTGATGGAGCCACACATTTTTAAACTGTACGCTTTTGCGTGGCACTTCATCAACGCTGGGAATTGGACGCGAGAAAGTAACGAGATGCGCCGGCGATGAAAACTCTGACAAATGTGTTTTTATCAAAAGCCTGTGGCCGAGCGGCCCTTCAAAAGGATATTTTTAATGAAAAGAATTTCGAGTGAATAATTAAGGAAAACGGGAACACTGGACACGGAGTTGGAGTAAAAAGAAGCAGAGACTTTTTGTAATGCAAAAGAAATTTAATAACGTGAACAACAATCTATATAGAACATGTGAATATGCATAAAGTATACAGTATCAGTAATCCTTAAAAAAAAGAAAAAAATTGTACCTTAATTATTCTCGTAATATTATTTTTATTTTTATCAACAAAGAAAAGAAAATAATAATCTTGAAAGAAATACTTTTTATAGTCGATTCGAAGGCAAAGCTTTTTTAATTATTTTTTCCTATTTGAACATAATATTAAACGATCGTTTCCCGGAAAAGTTCCGTTTACAGCTCTTGTTTCTGCTTTTTACACGCGATTCTTTCTGCAGCAAACGAATATAACTACAGTCTTTCGAGTTGTTCGTTCATTTCCCGATATTGCAATACTCAGTGAAATACATTTAATAAGAAATTTTGCGATAAAACTATTATACGCGGCGACTATTTGTCCCCTCCGGTATCAAAGTTCAAACATAAAATGTAGAAAAAAAACAGGGTTCATTGAATCCCGGTTAAATTATAATTTTGCAATTCCACGAACTTTTCACGGCCCCGCGCAATCTTTTTAGCGGCCCTAATTACTTCCGCGCTTAACCTCTAAATTACGAAAGACTAAGGAGGGGTCGTAACGAAACACCGAAAGAAATTAATAAACGATCTTCAATCTGACTTAACCATTCATCTCCACCAAGAGGAAAAGCGGACGCAATTAGCCTCGGAAACGAGGCGCTCGTAAAGTCCGAAGCGCATGAAACAACTTTATAGAAGCTCGCGGCCTGGCGGAGCCGGTAAAAGAAGAAAAAAAAAGCGGAAGAGCTCGCGCATAATTCACGTCTTCGTTACGGGCGGCTGAAATCGATGCGCGCGAAATTCGCCTCCGCCTCGCGGTTACAAATCGCGGATAGTTTCGGCCCCGCGGCGGCTCCCCCTCGAGCCCGAGCCGGATTCAAATTGAACGCAGCCACGCGAATTATTATAATACCGGCGACGCGCACGCATGCGTATACCCTTTTACGCGATTCGTTTTCCGCCGGCGAACCCCGTTACCCCGCAGCCTTCCATTTGCCCAGAACTGCGCCGGCGGGGGATATGGGAAACTAGTTCGAGCTTTGCTTTTAAGCTTGCTCCGGCGATGTGTGCTCCCGGTTATGGGAGAGACATTTCATTCTCTTTTGCTTTTTTCGACTCGGCTGGATTGAATGGCGGGGATTCAGGAAGGATTTCGTCGAATTTCCCGCTTCCGGCTGATTAATAACGTTTTCTTTTTTCTTTTTTTGCGTTTTACAACATTAATCGACAGGGGTAATTGCTTTATCGGTTATTGCTGAGAACTAATTTATTTTCTTAATTATGCACAAATTTAATGGATTCAGTTTAAAGCTAGAATTAAAAGCGATGATGGACACATTAATTTCTCAAGATAATTTTGATAAAGAAGTATACTTTGAGAAAATCGATAAAAAATAACGAAATATTAATGAAACATGAGAGACGCGGAAAAAGAAAAGTTATATATAAATTAATATATAAAATTTGCCTCGACGAGATCAATCGACAAAATTTTAAAAAATATTAAAAATTATTCTTTTATATCGACGAATTTAAAATTACAAGAGCTTTTTGCTGCGCCCCGAGTTAACACTGCAAATAAATAAAAATGAAATCAGCGAACCAAAGCAGGCGTGTTTTTAAATAAATACAAGGCCTCCGTGCACTGTTTGCGAAAGCATTCATCATTCGGGCAATTCGTCTTTATCAAGGCAGCAGCAGCAGCAGCGGCGGCAAAAACTAAAGCAGCGGCGGTAGGAATCCCGGCGAAATGAGAGCTCGGATTTTTTTTTTTTTTTTATCGAACTGCAGGTCCGCTCGGTGTAGGTATCGCGTTAAACCAGCATGCGGGCTTGTCGGACGCGCGCGCACCACAGGCAATAGCCGCGCTCCGCGTGTAAATATCCAAAGGTGAATGGCAGTCGGAGTCAAATACTCGTCTATTGGCGGTGAAAAAAACGTTGATTGGCCCCCGGGAACCGCGCTCGTTTAGGCATCACGGATATTTTTCGATGCGGGCTCCGCGGCGAAGATTAAAAGAGCAGCGCCGACGCGCCGGCCGATTGCCGGGTATTACAGGGATCATGGCTGCCAATTTTTCCTTTTTACGCATTCGGTTTATCAAACCTTTGCGCGAGAATCGCGAATACGACTGCTTTACTGATTTACCTTTTTCCTGGATGGATAGTATTTAATAATTCATGCGTAACAATTAGATCACGGGATGAAGTAACCAGGTGTTTAGTGTTTAAATTTATTGCAAATAATCGGGTGGATCTTTTCATTTTCATTGAAGGCGGGTAATCTTAAATGAGCATTTAATCGTCCATTGAATTTCGTAGCAATTTCTTATTAACGTCTGTATAAAGCAACGAAACATAAAGCAAGAATCGAAAACGAGTTTCATAACTAATTTTACAAGCGTGCCGCAGATTCAATTAGATAGGAGCATAATCCCCGGCAATAACTCTCGGCCGCCAATGAACTTTCCGATAATGAAAGCCAAAGAAATAAGCGTTTCCCGTGCACGCGGAGGGCAGCAGCAGCAGCAGCCCGCTTAAAACGGGGCTAATGGTAATGAAAGATCGGGCGGCGCGGCGCGGCCGCTGCATCGGCATTTCGCCATTGAGGAAAAACGCCGATGTCTACTCTCATCCGGCCGCAGGCTCCTCCCCCGCAATATCGCGCTGATCCGGCCGGCGCAAGCCTGCGGCCGGGGGGAAGTAAAAAGCGGAGAAATTGTTATTTCCTCGTAGGCGCTCGGCCAGCAGTCGCTAAATACACTTGCCAAATCCGAGCTCCCCGGTACTTTGCCGTAATTTCCGTGGAAATCGATGCGTCCGGAGAGCCACGGCGTTGTCCTCGAAAGCCATGATTACGCTTGGCAACGACGAGCTGCAGAGAGAGAGAGAGAAGCAAAGCCGGGGCAGAGGCGCTCGATTAACAAATTTTAGCGGCGGGTCGAAACTTTAATTAAAATCGAATGCGGAGCTCTCCGGTATAAGTTAATTTGAAATTCGTCAACGCTAAATACGCCGCGGCCTCCGAGCTGTGATAATGGCGCCAACAGCTGGCGACTTGGTAATATTTAAGCAACGGGGTTAATTGTTGGTTCGAAACATTCGCGCGGTCTTTGCTGCTGGGCCCGATCGAACCTGACTGTGAAAATTGACTTTGGTACTAGTTGTTGGGAATAATCAATATTTTGACTGGCTCGTGTGGAAAGCAAGATAATCAAGCTCCCCAAAGCAAAATACTTGGTTTCAATTTCAAACTGTTCGAGAACGATACTCTGTTATTATATACGCTTTGAACGTATTTTTCTGTCTAGCTCGTTTTTAAATCTATTCATTTAATGAAAAAATTTGCAAATTTTGACAATTCAAGTGACTGCAGAGAACTCGAGAATTTTTAAAAATGCCGGAACATCGATACCAGTTTCCGAGTTAAAGTAGAAATGGATCATCCGAACGTTTTCCTTTCTCGAAAAATCGAAATCGGATATGAGATGTGCTTGTATTTTCCAGCCGGAGAGATACTCCCTCGTTTTACTTCGCTTTTATACTGCCTTTTTTACTTAAAGAATAGGAAAGTAAGGGGGACAAAGTGTGTGTACAGAAGAGAGAAATATCGTCGACCCTAAACGATAAATTCCGCGCACGTCTCCTGTATATTGCGCAAGTGCAGCTCTCCCACTCGCTCTGTATCATTCCTTTCAAATTATTAGAATCTCCCAAAGACCTTCCTTCCTTCCTGCGAAAGACGACGGCAGGTAGTATGTGGTTTTGCCAGAAGCCCACGAACAATATAGTTAACGGGCTTTTCCCTTCCGCTGCCAATTTTCTCGTTGCTTCATCCTTCTTCTCCTCCCTCTTTCTTCTGGCCGCTCTTTTCCGAAACGTTTTTTAATAAATTTACGCTGGAAATTAGTTGGGAATTTAGCTGAGTTTTGCTTCTTATAATTATAATTGCTGCTACAGAACTCGGTTGAGTTTATTTTTACTGTTTGTACTTGTACGTGAATGATATGTGCAAGTAAAATTAATTACACTTATTTTACCAATTAATTATGCCGCTTATTATTCCTTTCCTGTTTTCATTACGCAGATTGTACACAATTAAGTAAGTCAATCAGTTATTCGCTTTTAATACAGCAAATCGGTTGTAATTCAATCAGAACGTAGTAAACCTGCTTTTAATGATAAAGTCAATTTACTAATTAATTTATACCACAAGATAAATATGTATAATTTTAATATCGATTTAATCAATATTTTAGACCGATGAATTCATCTTTTGAAAATGTTATTTTTAATATTCAAACTAAATTGCTACGTAATAATTCATATTTTGAAATAAATGAATAATTATATTAATCAAACATGTTTAGATGTAGCTATTAATAATTCTTGTGAGTCTCTTTAAGCAATTAGAACAAAGTTTTCATAATTTGAGTGTAGGACTTGGCTTATTACGCAAAGCTCAATAATCTCTTGTGGACGAGAAGTACTTAGGGCAGAGTACTTCTCCAAAACTACTTTACCAGACTCATTGTAAATAAGTTTCACAATATTTATAAATTAGCCACTAAGAAACTTGGAAAAATTATTCATAAACTTTCTTGAGGCTTCAGTGACTTTTCCTTCCATAAACAAGAAATCTCCGCGTCATCCTCCGGACGAAAATTTTTTTAAAAGATATCCTTTCGGAAGAAAATTTGCCGCAAAAAAAAAATAAACTAATTCCGCCCGAAAATCATTCGTCAAAGTTTCGCCGCCGATGAATCCCGCTCGAGCTGCCAAAAACTCAGGCGCCGTCAATTGTGCGATTAATTTAGCATTCTTCGGCACATCCATCACCGAAATCAATGGGCTCGCAGTCGGTCGAAATGATGATTGACACCGCTCGCACAGAGGATCCTGGGCATCTCTCTCTCTCTCTCTCGCTCGGCGCCTTTATCCCCGGCTGTATGTGCGGCGTCCCTTTGTCCTTTATCCCGGCCGCTTCTTCGCGCAAATTTATGATATGCAAGGCATTTATATTTCCGCGCGGCGCCATAAATTCTGCTTTACGCGCACGTAAGTGGCTCCACTTTTGTTCATAGATTCCTCCGGCTGTCAGATTTATGCTTTGAAATGTATACGGCGCGATACAGCCGCTGAATCCGAGAGAGAGAGAGAGAGAGAGAGATAGGCGGAGAGAAGGCAAACATGCGACACTACGCCGCGCGCGCCGAATAGGACGCGGAGCTATGCATATCCTCTCTCCCTCTCTCGGTCTGCGTGTGCAGCGGATCCTGAGCGAGGAGGCTGATCGCAGTCGGGGTCACTGCACTAACACACGGCACAGAGGGACGGAAAGAGAGAGAGAGAGAGAGAGAGAGAGAGAGGAAGGTGCAGCCGGAGCCGAACACGATTGAGGCATGGGCTGATATGCTGTTCTCGCGCACGGCGCATTTTCCGGATGATGCACCCCGAGTTCGATCTGTCCCTTTGTTTTCCGACTATTTCAATCTACCGTTCCTTATTAAATTCTTTAAACGTTTATTGAAGCGGAAATCCTTCCTAAAGTATAATCGCAAATCTTTTAGCGGGCGCTGCACAGCTGCTCATTTAATATGCGTACGTTCCTCGCGTTTAAATCGCGAAATCAAGCTGTAAACTATTATCAAAAGTCATTTAAATATTTATTTAATAAATTAACTGGTGAGATTTCAAAATTTTATAATTTTATTCAAAGTTGTCTCTCGTTCTTCATGATTATTAAATGCGCTTCCTTCAAACGGACTTAAATTCAGTAACTAAGAGTTGAAGGAATTATTAAACGAATGGATGTATCGTTAATGTTATAAATTTTAATCACGATCTGCTCGCTGCATTATGAGAAATAAAGAATCTATCTACGAATCCGTATACGTCTCCTATTCTTATGCATATATCTAGTTCGGAATTGTACCGACCGCAAACGTTCTATTTTTGAATTTCATGAATTGCGCAGGGAAAGAAGCGAAATCCTCTTTTTCTTTTTCTGCATTTTTAAAGGGGATTTCATCGTTGCGATTTTATCCCGCCGGATTTCTAGTGATTGTTCCAGTCCATTTTATGCACGCGCCCGGCAGATGTGCCATGGCTTTTTAAATAAGTGATTTCGGCTTGAAAGCACCGACAGTCTAGCTATATTGTGAAAATTGAAAAATTATTTTGATACTTTCATTTTATCTCAATTTTATTCTTTATTACTGTACGTGATGATGCTGATCGAAACGATCAGAGATGTGGAAATAACTTTAAAAGTATAATAAATGAAAATAGATTATGTTCTTGTGTGACAAGCTTTACTCAAAAAATAGAACACTGAAATTCTTATGACTGCAGCGAATTTATGTTTCTGCATCGATTTGAATGTACGACTAATATATTTTTTGTAATTAAGTTATAAGAAAAAGCTAATTCTAATGATTTTTATTATAATTCTAAAAGTATATTAGTGTATATAAACTGATTTATAATAAAAATTGTGAATATTAACAACAATATTAATCAATAGAATAATTATAGTATAGCTAATTAGCTTTCACGCAGTGCATTCTGAATTACATCCGCAGACAGTGATAATTGCTTCGAACCGCAACAGCAATTCCCGTTCACCGGAATTAAAAGCTTTTTATTTTTTATCTTATTAATAGCCATGTTGCATAACTTTATTCCTGACAAACAAACATCAAAAGACTAAAGGTTAGAGTAAAGAATGCATCTTCTCATTAACGAAAGAATTGAAGCAGAGCAACTTATAAAGATTTACAGTTTATATCATGATTATTCTGGCTAATAGCTAATAATTGCATTTGCTCAGCATAATGTACTTTAATCATTTGCATGGACCCTTCAAAGATTAAATTATGCAAATTCGAGATAATAGCCGCCGGTGCCGCAGCAACAACAACAGCCCGAACCGTAAAAAGTCCACTTAATTACAAGAGGAACTTTATCTTTGGCCCCATGCATTAAGACCATTGGCGGTTTAGTCGCGATAATCCTGATATACATTCCCGGTGAATCTCCGCCCGCCAGAGAGGAGGTGGAGACGCACTTGGAGCACCGAAAATTCGAGCGCCACTCGCTAAAGAACTGAGAGAGAAAGAGAAAGATTTAGAGCGGAGCAAGTAGTTAAGGTATTGAACGGCAAAAGTAAACTCGACCGACCGGCCCATGAAACGGTCCTTGCCCTATGCACGCATGATGCTTTCGTCGACTGCGTTTTCCAGGCTATCGCGGGACGTGGGATAAATTGCAAGTTTTCTGCCCAACAGAGTTCCGGAAGTTGAAATGCGAGAGACGGAGGGTATTAAGGCGAGTCGGTAAGTTAACTGCTGTGGATAATGCAGGGCGTCCTGAAACTGGAAGCGATTGCGGATGGAAGGAAAGTTGTGAGCTACTGATGGTACTAAAAAACGTACAAGTTCTAATGTTTTATACGGTGGTGAATTATAGATGGCTCGAGGTTCATCATAGAGTTTCAAATTTTCAAAATAGTTTAAATACAAGATAATAATGTTCTGACGAATTCAAGTTTTCAAGTATTTCTATGGTTTGAAAGATTTTGATGCTCTTTTACTACTGGCAAATTCGACTAGAACTAAAGAGTTCTTCTTATTTATTATTGTTTCCTATACATATTTTAGTGCACGTAAAGGATTAAAAAGAATAAAAAATAAAATTTGAAATTTTGAACTACTATATATACTTTTCTATTTTTATTATTATTTCTTGAATAAGCTTGTGTATAAAAACCTTTACTAATCTTTGGAATAAGGAAAATCTAATTAATTTTCTTTCTCTATTTTCTCTATTACTTACACTCTTTTATCAAAAACTAAATTTCAGTTCTCTTTGTTTTAATCCATATCTGAAATTTAAAACATTCACACATTTGTCATTCACTCCCTTTTTTTTTATCTCTACAGACACTGAATAGCACAAAAAATCTGATTCTTTTTCGGTCAAACGAAAATACCCCTGAATGAAAGGCGAAAAAGTGTGCGAATCGATGTAGCCTTAAGTCGGTTAAATTTATAGCGACGTGTCATGCAGAGCATAAACTAAGCAGTTGCACACTTGTTTGAAGAATGTCGCGAGCAGAAGTTTACAAAAAGGCGTCTACTTGTCGTCGAAAGCTGATATCTGTTTTTACATTCATCCGCAGTTGAGACACGTGCTGATACATACGTACATATCTATCTCAGTTATGCATAATATATCGCAGATATTTCGATTACCGGCCATATCTTTATGACTGTTGAGATACTTTCTTTATCTCATATTAAATATTCAATTTGCCGGATGTTAGTTGTAATAAAAATAATCAAATTAATCGATTCTCTGCTTACACGTTCTGCGAGTTGCAATAAATTTATAACAGTTTTTAATATATAGATTTCCGGTTCATTGAATAAGCATTTACTTTGAATAAATACGGCTAAACATGCTAGTTATTAGGTACAGGAAGTAAATGCGAAAATTATTAATAAAATAAACATATGAATTAAACATTTAATGCTTATAACTGATATTTACAGAGTGAATCTTTCAACTATTTTAATAGATTTGTACATAAAAACGTCATTACTAAATTATGTTCTCGTAAAGGTTCATACGATAAAATTTTATAAATTCTTTTGGTTATTGATTTTTTTATCTGTACTACTAAAATATTTTGAATTAGCAAGCATATATATTTCAAGAAATACTCAATTTTCAATCAATAAAAATGTACAAGTAGCAACTATTCCTTTTTTCAATCTTGACGAATTTACTAAAATACAGTAAACAGCCGAACTTAGGAAGCAAGTGTCTTTCAGTTGACAGTTTTCCGATCCGCTCTGACTTTCGCAAACTTGTCTTCTCGTTTACATCTCGTGCAAAAAGCGAGATGACAACTTCCTTCCCCTTACAGCCGCGCGTCAATCCAAAACTCAGCAGTCGACTGCGCGAAACTTTGCAAGACTGCACTTTTAGAAAAATGCATGCAGCCGAGCTGAAATCAGCGGGATTGAAGCGTCAAACTGCGAGATGCAGGACAAGATTGTTTGCCAAAAACAATATTGATTTCGCGCTTAATTGAATCGAGATATATTGGGGTGCGACCTGCAACATCGAGACAAATGGCTTGAAAATATGTTTTTGTTTCGAACGCGCCGAGACATTTGCTTCGCCTGTTGACTTTGCCCGTTTATTAAAATTCCGCGATTTTTTTGGACATACAAATAGCTGAACTTGAAACTTGTTTGCGTAGTCGGTCCGAATTTCGCCATAAAGAAAGGTGAAGAACCGGATTTCATTGAAAAGCGCTTAAAGCTGCCCGATCGAACACTGATGCTTCTCCGCTTAATTGCAATCCTCAAAAAGTGAAATACAATTGTCTGCTGCTTTTGTCTGCTAGATGTAAACAATTTTGGACATTGACATTAGGCGTCGCGTAGACTTTTTAGTCATCATTCTTGTTATTTTATTCAAATCTTTTGGACTACATCTATTTTTAAAACTTTTCTAACCAAAGTAAAATTATATATTAACAAAAATTTCGCATTTCCTTGCTTAAAATCGATAATTTAACTGTACTTTCTTACTATAGGAAAGAGGAAGAAAATGTCAGGGCATAAAATTTTCATTGAGAGACGAATAATTCACTGCTTGTAGATATTAAACGCTGCCCGATCGAACACTGCTTCTCCGTTTAATTGCAATCCTCAAAAAGTGAAAGAGACTTCTGAAAGCAAGGGAAAGTAAATAAGTATCCTACGCAGAAAAAAAGCGGGCTCCCGATTTTCCTCCCCGTCTCAATTAAGCCCGCAAAGAGCCTAGATTTCCCCGAAAAATCAGCCCGCGGAAAGACCGACATCAGCTGCTTAGGTGCTCGGAGCGTATCAATTTCACTTCCGCTCCTTTGATCGCGTCTCCTTCCCGCATCTCCGCGGCTTCTTCGAACTCTGGCGGATCGTCGAGCGTAATCTCCAATTAAAAAGCTCGCGTATCCTACCCGTAACTCGGCCTTTTTCTCCCCCTCTCCCCCTCTCGGAGGATCGATGCAATCGGCGCGGCTCCGCTCGTAAAATACGCGCCGAGATCCTTTGGATACTCGCGCGGGATATTTTCCAGGCTTGATTTACACGAAGACTCGCGCGCTCGCGCTAATTGAGGGTTTATGTAAGTGTAAGACCCGGGGATGCTGTACGAGCGAGACTCGGCTTGCCTCCTTTTCCTCTCTTTCTTGGCTCCGGCTTCCTTTTTCTCGATGTAAGCTCGCCTGTATTCCCGGCTTCTATTGCAATTTGCAGAGAGATGTCTTTTTAGTTTTCAGAGTGATTGACACTCGCTCTTTTTCAGGCGCGTCGCTGAAAATGTACGTGTCTTTACTTTTAACGGACATTTTCGTGCGCCTGACAGCTGCGACTCTCGCTGCATGAAGATGTTCATTTTTATTTTAAACGTCTTATTCGACGAAAGGATTTTAAGGTTTCGCGAAAAGGAGGATTAATGGAACGAATCGGAAGTTGAAAATCGCGCTTTCGAGATGAAATTTCTGTTATTTAAACAAGATTTTACGATTGATATTTTTGACGTTTATATGATAGTTTCAATTTCTGTAAATAACGTATCTTTTATAATTTTAAAATTGCAGCATTGAAGAAAAATATTAGCAGGTCGTGTACCGTCACAGACCTACGGTTTCGAAAAAGACGTTCTGCAGCAGCACATCTTATTTGGTTGTGCTTCCGAGCTCAGCATGCAATCATAAGCTTTTTCACGGGCGGTAAAGAGCTTCGAAACTAAGAAACTTAGCCGCGCTTGTACATGCAATTTGTACCAACACAGCTTTTTCCGTAACCACTAGTTTACTCAAGCCGCGGCTTTTTCCGCGATCCGGCTTTCTTCCGATCTCCGGCTTGGAGTCTATTTCCCTTTCATTTTCCCGCGCGACCACCTTGTACGTATTCGCCTTGAGTAATAACCCATGGCGCAGGTACACACACACACACATACACACAGAGCTGCGAGAATCACGACTGGAATCTCTCGCGCGGCTTGCGAAAGAGATCGGCGCGAGCGCGAGTTGCGAAAGGGAAGAAAAACGTCGGTGCTTTCTGGGTGGAAAAGCCCAAGATCGCCGGCTGATGATACACTTGGAAGCCTGCAATTAATGCATTAACCCAGGCGCATGCGCGAGCTCCCCGATGTTTTGCGAGGCTTCTTCCGATCCGCGTTCTGTGCATAACTCCAAACGCGCTGAATCACAACGAGCTTTGTGTTATACGGTTGTTGCCATTTTTTGCGACGCCTCGCGCGTTTTTTTTTTTGCGAGCTTGCCTTTAACGCGAGTACTTTCGATTGCTCTAAGACCTTCGAGATTGCAAATCGGAAAAACAAGTGTATTTTTAATGGGGAAGGCTGTTTTCAAAGATGCCGATCGCATAGTGCCTTTGAGCTAATATTTATGCGGACGTGTTTATTTCAAATTGTTTAAATTGTTGCCTTTAATTTATATCGTCATTGCAAAATTACTGAGAAAATTGCTAATGAGATGTTTAAAAATAATATTGCGGATATAAACCAGTAAGATCATCTTTAATTTAGTTTAGTTACTTAATTTTTAGATTTACTTAAATAGCATTTATGAACCGGTAATTGAGAAATGGTTACATATACAAAAGTGTTAAATTAAAATATTTTTACGAGTTTAGGGATGGATGCCAGTTAATAATGCCACTATCTAATTATCATATCAGCTAGTTAAGCTCGTTAATAAGGTAATATCCCATAATACCACGTTTTTTTTCCATTTTTCCAATAATCTAATCTGATATCAGCGATTTCCTCCACGTATCATAAAAAACACCCTGATTATGGATTATCCATTTAATAACCCCGATCGATTCACAATATTTCACTCATTACAGAATAATATTCAACATCGCGGAAGTCATTAAATTCATTGAGCAAAGATGAAATTCCTGCAGCACTTATTACGTGATTCCGCCATTTCTCACCTGATAAAGTGCAGAAACGAATGTTTCTTCAAGCATTATTTATTAACGGAACTTTGTAATCGGCGAGCTTTCGCAGTAAACGGACGATTACGTGAGTCAGATGATCTTGACTTTAAAACATTCATAAGTCAATGGCGGTCACCTCTCGTAATACGCGGCGTTAAACGCTTCCCGTAAGATAGCCATCCGCCTAACAAATCGCCACGCTTAATGACTGACTACTGATTATTTACCCACTATATGGAATTCCTACTTTTTACCGGCGGAAGAAAGAGTCTGCGAAATGCCAGCGGCGAGTTATTACGAAAATAATCGCACCGACCTCGGCGCGTTTTTTCCACAGAAAAACTATTGCGCGTAAACAAGAAAATACATCCTCGTCATGCCGAATAGTTTGATCGCGCGGAGCAGTGTATCGAGTTTCATCGAGCAAACAAACCGCAGTCACTATTTCTAGACGACTCTGAACGCTGGAGCGTGTATGTAAGAAAGGCACGTGCGAGCCGTTCGTGTACGAGTGATGAGAGAGAAAAAAAGAGAGGCGCACTTTATTTGATTAACCTTGCGAATGAAAAAAGATTTCTCGAGCGAGATTTACCACTGGGAAATTGGCACCTTCGACCGGATTTTTCTATTAATTTTTTTTGATAATCATTATTTTGTCATTTCATTTAAGGTTTCTGACAAATTTCGACGTTTTACATTTGACAGTACTATACTATCGAAATATTTACTGCTTAAGTACACTTTTTACGTTAGATCACACAAGGATTTATTTCAGTTGGCTACTCAATAATGCTTACTCATAATAAACACTTTAATTACCCTAATGATACATTTTTTGTGCTAGGTCACAGTCATTTCAAGGAAATGAAGCTAGTTGCAAAAGATGATTATCATCTATATAATTTCTTTTGTAACCTAATAGCCTATACGATACTATAAAAAATGCCCTTTCAACGACTTTTATTTTTTGTTTTTTGAATAATCATCTCCTGCACTGATACTTACCGTACAACAAAAACTACCATTTGGTAACAGATATAGGATGCAAGCAGTTTCGTAATAACAATAAACTTACGTAAAAAAAAACTAGTTTAATTTTGGACTGTTCCTTACAGCACCACTTATCCGTGGAAATGACCAGTTTCTTTATCGCGAATTCAATTGAGGGATCGTAAAAGGGAACGATCTCGTTTCTTAAAGGATTAAAAATCGAGCTCTAAAAACTCAAGTAGATGGTCTTCTAAAAGCCTAGAATTTCCCCTCATTAGATCACAATCCCAGAGCAATAGGCGGTCATAAAATTTGAATTTTCAATAGCTCGACAAAGCCGCGTCCACGCCATGCCGTGCTCTCTTTCTCGAGTATATAATTGCGAAGAATAATCGTCCAGGGCTCAACTAGCTCGTAGAAGCCTTTTTTGTACCTCCGCTCGCTCAATGGGTCAATCGGCATTCATAATCGCGAACTCGGCGCCTCTCGCACAGACAGGCTTACGGCATTCATCCGTTAATTCTCTCTTTCTTCTCGCGGGGACAGAGTCGATACGTGGCGCGCAAAGGCCGGAAGCCCTTTCACGGGTCGAATATAAGGGCGCGAAAAAGCGCGAGAGGCTCCGATTTCCCGAGATTTCCGTAGCAATTAACTCCGGCGTTGTACGCTTTCCAGCCAGGCGGCTGCAGCCATGGGCGGGGAGACTTAAGACGGATTTTCTGGATTGCATTGTCGCGAGCGCAAATTGAGCGGAGAGACGCACCGTTGATGAGATTTGATTTGGCTTTTCATTGGGAGAACCCTGAGCGAACGCTTTGGGTTTCACATCAGTTTCATAATGATGGAGAGCAGCAACGCTTGATTCCGCCGGGGATTATGGCTGTGTGTACCAGTTCATTCGTTTTTTTTTTTTTTTTTTTTTAAATTTCAGAAACGAGTTATACGGGTTTCACGGAGGTGATGAAGGAAAGCTTTGTGTGGAGCTTCCGTTTCAGGGAGGAATTAACTTTTTCAATAGAGAAAAGTCATTTTTCATTTAATTTAGGCTTGTGAATAAAGGTTATTTTTCCGTAATGTTCGCATTTAATCTGGAGAGATTAACTTTGTTCGCTAAACAGCTGCTTTTTTAAGTATTGGTAGAATGAATTATCAATTTTTGCATTTCAAATTTTCCACTTTATAAATAATATAAAGTAATAAAGTAATTATATGCAAATAATTAAACAATGTGTATCTAAAAAAAATGAAAATCTACCTTAATAAAATCATCAGATTAAACGCAAATAAAAGAGCATTTAAAGCGTGAATCGCACGCAGCAGAGAAGTAGAATAACAATGATTACCGGGGCGCACAGTTCCGTACTCACCCGCAGCATTATTTTTGACGCTCGGATTCGAATCCTTTATTAAAGCAAGCCCGCAACAAAAGAGCACTCAAACGGCCCGTAAAATTCGGAGCGCAATAATGTCCGCGATATCCGCAGTAGATTTTCTACTCCGTTAAAAAAGCTAAACGCTGCGGCTGACAGACTTGAGCTTCTGGATGCACGAAGCGCGAAAATCAGTTTGCATTTTCGGACGTAACATCGTGGCCAACTGGTTCTCGGATCGCTGCGTCCGGCCGATTGATGCATCTCCTACTCGGGCCTGGCCGCCACTTTCCATACGCGAATTTCGCGTTGAGTTGTCCTGCACAAAATTAGAAATGCTTTGCTGCATTTGAATTAGGAATTTGAATTGGCCCGAGAAGGCAATTATTTGGCTTTGGAGCTTGAGTTTAAAGTTCGAGTTAAAGTTTTGCAAGTTTTTTCTTGGCTCGAACAGGTTGTAGTACCTATACTTGCCTTCGGAGCGCGACCGCGCTCCTTGATTTCAAACTGAGAGCAATGCTTGTTAGGTAAATAATAAACATTGGAAAGTAATAAACATATTCCGAAGCCAGTGTTTAATATCTACAAGCAGTGAACTAAGTTTTAGTACTGTGTTATTTTTCAACAAAGATACAGTAATTTATTTATAAAAAAAAACAATAAAGAAATTAAACAAGAGGAAATTAAACAAGAAAAAAAATGAAGAAAAAGGACAATCCAATCTCAAAAGGTTCAGAAGCTCCGGTAGAAACGACTACAGAGCAAGTAAATAATGAAATGGAAGCCAGATTATTTGCGGCAACAGAGCACAGTTTGATAGATAACGTGGTAGATGTAGATGAAATATTGGATTATTTAAATCTTTAAGAAATTGAATCCAATATAATCCTTCAGCTGCAATTCAGTAGGCACCGTAAGGCGGCATATCAGCTTCAGACAAATTATTCGCGTTAACTGGATTTAACAGTAATTTATATTTTAACAAAGTTAAATCAAAGGTTTGTCTCACTTATTTTTTCAAATACTGTCAGATTTTAATTTTTTTTTTATTATTATACATAATAATTTTTTTAATATTGACAGAAAACTATGGAAGAGCCAGGCCAGCCAAATGATGGAGACCAAAGGAGAGATCAAGAAAATAATGAAAAAGGTTCCTCCAAGACAAAGAGCCAAAACTAGCAGCAGAAACACCAGACAATAGCGTACAAGTCGCGAACGAGGCAGATGCAAAAACTTATCAAGCGAAGGTTCCAACAAATAATTCTGTGAGAGAGGCCTTAGATGATTTACCTCAACCAGTGGCAGCAAATCTAAATGTAAATTTTTGTAGAAGGCCGGAGGAAGCCTAGAGTACCCTCTGAGCCCGGATACATATATCCAGTTGCCTCGACTGGTCTGCTAGCGAGCGCGACAAAACCCGCGCTACGCCACCTAGCGACCAGTCGGGCGGGCACTCAAAGGCGCCCAGGCTCATCCCACTCCCCAATGCCTTCCTCCAACGCTCCCACCAAAATACCTACATTTTTTATTTAGATGTATATAGAAGGAACGTTATTGAATCAAGAGAAAAGTAAGTTTGGCTCTTTTTTCTTCGGGTATAAAACGAATCTTTAAAAGGGATTAATAACAAGTATATTTGCTTTATTCTTTACAATTATTCATCTCTTAATGAAAATTTTATGCACTGACATTTCTTCCTCTTACCTATAGTAAGAATGTACAATTAAATTATCGATTTTAAGCAAGGAAATGCGAAATTTTTGTTAATAATTTTACTTTGGTTAGAAAAGTTTTCAAAATAAATACTCTTAAAAAGGCCGTTTGTAAGATTTTCAAAAGTCCTTTTGAAATTCTGTATATTTTAATGTTGAAAGTTTAAATATTCAAAGCAGAAAGTTTCAACACGCTTTTACTGCTTTTTTGAACAGATAAAGATCGTTAAATTTGCCCAAGTTAGTTTTACATAGTATTACAGTCGATGATTGTCAATAAAAAGCAACTATCCAAGTAAAATACAAAAATAAAAGCACATTTCTCATGGATTTAACTACTTTGCATAAAAATCTAATGCAGGCTCTTTTTAATAAACATTCAATTTGCAAGTTGCTCTCTCGGGCGATTTCATTTAAAGCGAGAGAATCATCCGATTACTATGCAATAGTTTTGCTGATTCGAGCGCACGAAGCTGCATGTTTCACCGGGCTAGATGCTTGATCGCGTAACGCCTCTCGCATGTTCCGTAATGCGAGATTTCTGCGAAGGATATCTCCTTGCAGCATTATGCTTGCTCTATACCTATATCGTCCCTATTCATCCTTATCTATTCCTTTTAACACTTTACTGCGTGCACACTTTTTTCGCTTTAAAAGTCGCCGTGGAACTGAATCTGCTGCTATAAGGTGTCTAGAAATCTCAAGGAAAGTCCCATAAGATAAATAGCAAAAATGAAATATCAATTTTGCATCGTAAATTTATAGAAAGATTAATCGTTACATTTCGTAATGACGAGACATAAAATCGCAAAGGGGTATTAATTTAAGCATAAACCGACAAATCCTTAAAATTAATAACCCCCCTAGAATTATTAGCGCATAAAAATTGAAAGGCGCAACAAACTGTCTTTAAAGAGGAGGCCAGCTCAGAACTTAATGCAAATCGGCTTAAATTAAGATTATTGCGCGATTCCTCGAGAAAAAAGGAGCCCCGCGCCGAAAGGTGGCGCGCAACTCGCAACTCGCAGCAGCTCGCGTTTGCATAAACGCGATCGTATCTCCCTGATATAAAACGCATGGGGCGCGCTTCCATCAGGCTCCTCGCTTATAATTATTCACGAGCACGAGCGCAAGAATGGAAAAAGAAAGAGAGCCTATCTCTCGGGGGCCCGGGTATAACAATGTTGCTCTGTGAAATATTAGCGAGAGAGAGAGAGAGACGGCGGGACCTTGAACCGAGGCGAATTCCGAGTCGCGGGTGGCACTACCGTCGAGCTCGCGCACACAGCCGCATCTGCTTCTGATCCGATGATGGAGCGCGATAAAGCACGAGAATGTCAAGGAGTGACGCGAGCTCCACTGCGCCTGTGTCTAAGCGCAGCCGAGCAAGCAATGCGCCGGCTTTGAGGAGAACTTGAATTTGCCACGTGCATTTTGCCGCCGCCGCCACCGCCGCTGCTCTCTGCTCTTATCAAAGTATCTGGATGCTCCTTTGTCGGAAGACTAATTTGGGATCTAGAGACACTTAGCATGGAATCTTCTGACAATTAGGCTTCTGTAGAATGTGGATTTGTAAATTGTTTAGTTAATTCAACGTTAGTGTTTAAACTTTAAACTGAGCTACTCATTTCTATTCTGGTATTTTATTTTTTTTAAATACAGTTTCATAGAATTATTTATGATATTTGATCAAAAGCTCTAAAAAAATGCGTGTTTACTCGCAGCTTTGAAAGTAAAATACATCTGTTGATATTTTGAAATATAAAAAAGCAACCGTAACTGTGTTTTTCACGAAACGGAGTAAAAATTTACTCCTTTGAAAAATTTTATTTAAAAAACGTTTAAAATCAACGCTTCAGGAACGTCAATTTATTTACTTCACTTAGTAATAAACAAATGAATCTAGTGACAAATGCGGTCTTAAATTCAAGCGATGTAGAACGCCTTGTAAAACATTGAAAGCGTACGAAAGGAGAAGGTGTGAAGCCGTCAAATCTCAGCTCGTCAAAGCGGCGGCGGCAGTTCCAATTGGCACGGGTGCAGCCGCGTATTTCGAATTAGACGGCACATATCGTCGCACGAATTAAGGATGCTCGGAACGATCTCGATCGAAGAAGCGGCGGCGAACGCGACGGCGTACACGTGTAAATATCTTTTTATCATCGGCGCGGCGCTCGAATAAGTAAATAACTGTGTTCCCCCGGTACGCTCACATAAATACGCGGCGATTCTATAAATACGAGCGCGATGATGCCGGGCGCGCACGATACCATCTGAGAGAAACTCCCCCGGGTAAATAGACGGCAAAAAGAGAGGCCGAGATAAAGGCGGCGATGAAGAAGAAAATTTTCTGCCGCGCGTGAAAATGTATGAAGCGAGGCGGGAGGGTCGAAGGTGACATTTACGATATTTTCGGCGGACTCTTGTTTTATTGATTATTGTACCTTTTCGAGGATTATGGCTGTTTTATGGCTGTTTGCTTTTATGAATGGATAGCGCGCCGTTTCGGAGCGGAGAAGCGCGCAAGATGATATATTGTGTCTATTTGACTAAATGTACCTACGGCGTTTTTATCGTGTGTATGGAAAAGTGTTACTTTCGATATCGTAAAAAGTGCGGAATAAACATTTAATGCCTTTTTATTATTTAAAAAGATTTTTATGGATTGTTAAATTAAAACGACATTTGCAATAGTGGAGCATTAAAAAACAACTATTATCCGAGTTACAAAAAATGAATTACGATGCTTATAAATAAAACATTACGATTATTTACCAAAGCTCGATTATACATTCATTAGTTTCTTATATATAACAAACAAATTAATACCGTTAAATTTGGTATACTCCATTAAAAAGCTAAAATTATGCACAGCACTAAAAACTTTATCCGACGAGCAATATTGGAATTTAATAAACATTTTAACCGCGCAAAGCGCATAAACAAGATAGCGGAGTCGGCGTAGAGGGTCCGAGAAATGAAAGGGAATTAAAAGAGCGAAGAAAGGATCCGCAATAAAAAGTCGTGAAAAGTCGTTAAATCGCGATAAGCAATGCTCGCGCGGCCAGAGAGGGACCCACCGCGCGAAAACGAGGCGCGAACACGCGTGTGAGGGATAGAGATACGAGCCTGCAAAAAAAAAAATAAGAATATCAAATGAAAGCGAGAGGGAGAGAGAAATAAAGTGGAAGCTCCGAGTAAAAGAAACATTTAACGAGAGAGAGAGAAGGAGAAAAAGCTCGCGAGCAAAAAAGGTGTGGAAGGTCGTACAATACGAAGGAGACGAAGGGGAGAGAGAGAGCCGAGGGAAAAATTGAAAATGATGGAAAGGTTAGCTGAGTGAGCGTGGAAAAACTTGACTGCCGCGTAATGCATCACGTGGCGACGACGGTGACAAACATTTCTTCCTGATTGTTTGCTCTGGCTATGAGAATTTCTGATATTAAAGCTGCCGCTTCTCGAGGGTGCCATTTTTTTTTCTCTCTCGACTGATATAGAGCTCGTCTTTTTGTCGAAACGAACAAATTGACCGGCTTTTCGTTTTGCTTTCCGAATTAATTTTAATCGCGAAAGCCGTCGCGACGATTTCGGGGACGCGTTAGTTTAAAAACTTTGCCGTTAGCGTGTCGCGCGCGGAGATTAAAAGTTTCATTATCGAACGAGGTGTTCGCTGAATTCATATGAATTTGTGCGATAAGGTATTTCTTTTTAATGCGCTAATGTGCTTTTAAAACTTTTAATCAAGTTTTTTGACAGTTTTATCATCGTGAATTAAAGCTACAATCGGTACGTGAAAGTATTAGATCCGCTGATTACATTGTAGTTAGGAAACGTTAATTGAAAATTATCATTGGAATTCATTCCAAATGAAATTACACTCAGCCCCGCAATAAAGTTCTTTGAAGGCCTAATAAAATTACACGGCAGAGATGCTCGCATCCTTTTCAAGTCGCATACGATAAAATACCTTTTAATTTACCCTTGCGAAGCGGCGAAAGCAATCATAAAAAGCATAGAGCACAGACGATAGTCGAAGAAAGTTTAAAAAAAACACTTGAGTTTGTAATAGCTGGAGATCCGAAAATGACAAAGCTGGAAAGCAATCGAGCGCTTGGAAGCACAAAACGAGCATCGGGACAAGCGGCGCAATCGGCGAAAGCGTCAGTCGGCAAAGTTTCTCTGCTTTATCGCGCACATCGGCATAATCGGCGGGGCGACATTTTTTTTCCAGGCCGAACGCCGAGTAATTTCAAGCTTCATAAATTCCCGCGGCTCCTTCTCTCGTTCGATGCATTCCTAGCCGCGGTGCCGGCTGCCGCCGTAATCTCTCTCTCTTTCTCTCTGCTGCTCTCTATTTCGCAATCAAGCGGCAGAAAGCGAAACATTCCCCGACTCCTCGTCGCTGCGTTACCACCCAAGCGATTTCTCGCAATCCGCCGTCGAGTCCAAAAGGGTCTTCATCGTCCCCAACTTCTCCCTCCAGCTTTTGTCTAACTGCGTTTTTGCTCACCCTCGCATTTTCTCTTTTGTTAAGCACAGCTTTTCTCTTTCTTTGTCCTCCAGTTTATTTTGATCTGACGATGATTACTCTTCCATTCTTATGTGATCCTTCGTTTAAACCGCATGTATATATTGAATTCTGCTATTCACATTGCGTGGATCTCGAGGGAACTTGCAGGCTCGTTTATTTAAAAAATTAACTATGGAAGGAAGGATTAATTAATCAATTGGAATCGCACTGCTAATCATTTGAAAAACGGGCTGCATAAAACACTTTCGTAAAAACACTTTTCGGAAATTGTCGTAATCTCCCCAGGACCAATGGAAAATATTCAAAAGCCAGCTTATAACTCCACAACCTACGCGACAGCACTATTTTCAGTTTCGCCGCTTGCCTCTTGCTTTTTTCCCCCCCAGTATCATCCCGACTAATTCTCGGTCTGGCTTTCCAAAATTGCTTTTCTCATACATACATTCGCCTCACTCCCCTTTCGCCTCAAAAATGACTTCCCTTATACATACATTTCGTCCCCTCCAAACCGCCTGCGCATAATCGTCCCACGGGCGAAGAAGGGGGCCACAGGGCCGACGGGAGGGCGAGTGTAAACCTCCCCTCGAGGGCCGAAACGTTATGCGTCGCGAGCAAAGCTCGAGCGCAAAAAAAAAAGAGCAGAGGCACTGCTTGCTCTCTTACCCACCCCGTTGTCGGTGTCTTCGTCATCGCTCATCGGCGGGGGGACATCCCTCGGGGGCGGCATCAACATAAAAATAATTAAACGGCTCGACGCGCGTCCGTCGGCTGCTCCGTATACGTTTCAGTGTCGCCGCTCGCGGCTTCAGAGCAAATGGACAGAGCCTGATTAAAAGTGATTTTTCTCGGAATTATCGATTTCCGTTGAGTAGCTGCGCGCTATAGCCGATATAGTTTTTTTTTCCCGCTTTTTGCGCGATGCGTGCCTGCGAGCGCATTCACTGGCCACAATCAGCAGAATGTATGGGCTTTTTGTGCGAGTCTCCTAATGGATCACTCGGCCAGTGGATGGAGTGATGAATTTCTAATGCAGATGTGGGATTCGCGCGATGGAATTAGATAATTTGCACGATAATGAACTTGCGAAGAGCGAGGTGTCGAGCCGTGTTGTTGACCAGGGAATTAGAAAGATAGTCGATTGGTTGGCTGTGATTATAAATTATAAAGACTCCCGATAAATCCGAAAATGCGATAGATTTTTTATCGTAATATTTTATTTCACAATTTGATATACTTCAAACCAAACGTTAGTATAAAAAAAAAAAAAAAAAAAGTCGAATTTGTTAAATTAGGATAGACGAGTCCAAGATTTTCTAAGCCATTATCCAAGAAGAGGGAAAGCCAAGGGCCAGGAGTGCGACATCTTGCGTGCGAAATTGGCCGGCGCGACATCTTTCGCGTCGAATATTCGTCCTCCAGTTAGCTCGAGCTGGAGAAGTGGCTCGGCCTAACCAGCGTCTGTGCTCCCTCATTATCCGGAAGTCATGTCCGCGCGACTAGGAACGTGACGTCGCGTGTGGATGGCGAAAAAAGCGAGGAATAAGTGGCCTTAAAGGGAAAGGCGCCGCTGTTGCCGATGAAAGTTTTTGGGTTACGCATATATCTTTTATTCGGAATAAGCTTTTTACCCTTCGCCTGCGATGCGCGTGAATAAAGAAAAGTAATGGGTGAAATATACGTAAGTCAAGTTGAAATGGTAAGTAATATTTTAACGAGAGCAAAATAAATATTTTATAATTAACAGTTCTTAAAATAAACTGGCAATAAAGATTTTTTTAAATTTCAAACACCTCTTTGAACTATCGTTAGCATATCTTTCTAGACCCGCCGACCCCTTGAACTTAACTGTAATTCTCTGTGATTTATGAACTCGTGCTTATTATGTTGCACGTTAGTGCGAAGAAGTAATGAGTTTTCTTCGTGCATAAAGCAGCTATAACTGACACTACAATTAAATCAATAATAATAAAACAAAATGTGTTCCGTGAATTGTTAACACTCAATACTTGGATAATTTACATTTAAATTAGCTTTGTTATTTTTACGATTCTTAACATTCAACAAAGGCTTTAGAGTTTTACGAGAAGATATTTAAAAAAATCAAGTAAATTATACTGCTGTCCAGAAAGAATTTATTGTCCCTTATTAAGAAACTAAAACATCATTGTATTTCAAAGATCTCAATCCACTGTATATTTACGCTTAATCTTCGCAAAGCATTCGAGCATTGTAATTTAAAATTAATCTTTTCGTCGGTAATGCAAACTCCTAGAATGTCTCGGCAAATAACTTGCACTTATTATTCTTGCTCTTTCTATTGCTTTCATGCGGTTTTTAAGTGCTTTTGTGCTTCCGCTGCGCCGCCGGAAAAGCTCCGCGTTCATTTGTTCCGGTAAAGCGGCCTTCGAATCCAGGTACGTCACATCTGGCAAAAATGTGCGACGCAACCCGTTCAAAATAGAAGCAATTTCACCATTGTATATTACCATCAAGTGCTCCGTAAAAGAAATATGCGCATAGTGCGACACTTCTATTTCATGCGCACTTTGCCAAAGTTTGAAATGAAATCCTGAAATGACATCAATTGAAATAACGTTTGCAAGCGAAAAAAGTCGATAGCTTGCTTGTTAAAAATAATCAACAACTAATTCTATTGTTTATTAAAGTAATTAATTGTTACTTCAATTACTAGGTGACTGTATAATTTCTTTGGTTTGAAAAAATAAAAGTTTTTTGACAGAAACTCCTTTATTCAATAAAGTAGAAATATAGAAGGCTTAAGTAATCAGACACGACGGCTGGTAAAATAATGAACGTCTTAAACAAATCCTATCAGCGACAGAAACACGAAACGACTCGTTCTAAAAGCTTCCTTTTAAGACACGCGAACGAATCAATGACATCCAATTACATAAATAACCCGGCGCTTTTATCCACCGTCACGAATTTCCAGGACGACGAAGCGCGTTAAATCCATTAGGCCTCGCTCAAAAGGCAGAACCGCGAATAAGAAAGAGCACACACCTGGGAACTGCAGCGTTACCCCTGACAACCGAGCTCGTTTCCACATCAGCAGCCAAGCGATCACGCGAGCGCGCGCGAATCATACAGAGTCCAGGTACAGAGAGAGAGAGAGAGAGCGCGGTCCAGGTATAATCGAAATCCTCCCCCGTCCGCGCGGGAAATTCGATGTTTGGCGCGACGTTGTGGGTCGCTCGCGATGCGTGAAAGCATCGATCACAGGGATGCTGGCGCGTTACACGCGCTGCTGGCGACGAGGGTCGCCAGCTGTACGCCCGTGTCGGAGCTGCGCCCCAAGACGGGAGGGGGGGGGGGGGGGCCCCTCCCTTT